>RJWT010001522.1:0-47661 GCA_004365215.1 Cuniculus paca
TGTTGTCATATTTGATCTCTATATTTCCTTGGTGTGATTAAAAACAACAGTCAAAGAAAGGATTTTTAATACCCCAAAGTGGTTTTCATTATTGAACTTTATTTATGCTTATCTCCTTCCCAGAAGATTAAAACATTATTCTTTTCTCCTCAGGTGGACTGTATTATATTAAAAGGAGAAGACAGAAAAGATGCTAGCCAAAAGATTAGCAAGGCTAGTTGACCAATAAAGATTAGTTTGAACTTTTGCAAGTCAAGATTTAAAGCATACATGATTCTATAATAAAATGAATCCAGAAGGAGGAATAAGATGACAGACAATGTGCATAAAAGAAGGATGGCAAGTAGAAAATAGGAAGGAAAGGAGAGAGAAAGGACAGGAAAGGAAAGGAAGGGAAGGAAAGGGAAAAGGAAAGGGAAAGGGATCTTAAATGCATGCACTCAGCCTTAGAACAGTACTGTGAGACAAGTCCCAGAACTTTCTAGAACAATAGTAGACTGGATGGAAGTAAATTCGTTACATCTGTGAGGCTTCAGCACTATGTTCAAAGCAACTCATCTGTGTGACAAATCGATTATTTTCTGAGTGGGTGCCTGCAGCCTTCTACATGTAATGTTTCTTAGGGGGAACCATCACTGCCCAATTTAATCCCTTTCTCTCCCCACTGGGAAGTTATGAGAGTATCCAGTCTTCACTAGCTGTAGCTGGAGGCACACAGCCATCTCCTGCTTTCTTCTTCCATCTTTTTCTTCCTCAAGAGAGAGTTGTGGCATGAGATCAGAGTCCAGATGTGAAGTAGAAAGGCCTGGCTTCTGGAACATTCTTACCTTGATTCTGACTGGGCAAGATGGTTTATCTTCTGGGGTCTATGATTGCTCTGGAAAATGAAGGCATTGAATTCAGTGCTAAGTTCTGATCATCGTGACTTTGATGGTTGGGAGGTTTTTCTTTTATGTATTGGAGGAACTGGGCATCGTGGTAAACATGTATTATCCCAACACTCAAGAGGCAGAGGCAGGAGGATCTCCATGAGCATGAGGTCAGCCTGGGCCACATAGTGAATTCAGGCCAGCCTGAACTGAACTACATTGAGACCTTGTCTCAATTTTTTTTTTTTAAGCCCTGGAGGTTGAACCCAGTAGCGCTCTATCACCGAGCTACCTCCCCAGCCCTTTTTATTTTTTATTTGATTCTAACTGTGACCTTCTCCCTCAGCCTCCTAAGTAGCAAGGATTATTATGGTTAGGAATTCAAAAACTGAAATGTATTATAGTATTAACGTTTTTGTATTTAGACTAATAAGTCACCCAAAGCTAAGAAATGTGTGAAATCCTCATCTTAAAGACAGAAAAGGATGGGAAGAATCTTAAAGACAGAAAAGAATGGGAGAGAAGGAGGGAGTAAAGAAGCCATTACTTCTTACTTTTTATATATTTCTTTGCTCATTTCCCCTGCTCAATTAATTTTTGCAGTTTGAAAATTGAATACCTTTTGAGAGATAGAGCAAGACATTATTTCTCATTACAATGTATCATGTCTTCACAAGTTAAGTGGCATTTCAGCACTTTGTCAGATATGTATATACAAAATTTTAAGTATTCATATACAACATATAATTGTACACAGATGTAGTTATACATATGTGAATATATTTATATAACGTTCATATAAATACATTCAGATATAGTAAGGAATGAATACATATTAATAAATAATATTTTCTATCTCTCAAACATGAGTTGATCTGCCTTCAGCTGACTTACTCTGCCTAAAAGTTGACTAACCCAAATAAGTGAAGTATAGTTAAGATTGTCTTGAGGAATTGAGAAGCTGGGTGTGAGTGGGGCATGATCAAGATACTGTCTGACTTGGATGGAACACGTCCCTGGGAAGGCCAAAGAATTCGATGTGTGTTCTGAAAGGGTTGGGGTGACATAGTTTCCTCCATTCCCATATATTAGATGTGATCAATAAATCCAGTGGCTGTTTAATTAAAAAAACTGTTACAGTAAAAGACACATTGCTATTAATCCCTCTCAAAATAACCCCTCACTCTGAACCTACTTGTCCCATTATTCTTACTGTTTTCTGAAAAAGTTCTCATAGTCCTCTTTCATGAATATATTTTACTGCACTGTCATGGCTGTCTCATTGTCTTGAATTGATTCAAAATGGTTACTTTTCATGCTCATTTTCACTTTAGGGGAGAGCCCAAAGTCCCGCAGTGCCAGTTCCAGTGAACAAGATGGATGGGCACACACCATGATGATTTTATGAGCGTGCCTTTCTGTTAGATGGTGCTTGGCATTCCCAGTTTTTTTTTTTTAATTGTATCTTTTAAAGGCATCCATGGGAAAGGGCTTCTAGAACTGCTTCAGAAAGTGGCGAGAATGCTGGGATAAGTGCGTTTAAAGGAAGGAGGGATATTTTTAGGAGGGTTAATGGCCATGTATGTTTCACTATAATACATTTTTAATTAAACATTCACCTTACATTTTGATCACATCACCTATAGTCCCCTGTGTCCTGCATTGGGCCATAGTGTGTCACATATGGCAGAGTCTTTAGATGCTTTTTAACTGAGTAAACCCAAATGTGTTTGGGTAACATATTTGGCTCAACTTAGTAAAGGTATAGCAATACCAGAAAAGTAGGCTCCTTGTTCCAGGTCCCACAGGCTGAGCAGACATTCTTCTGACTTTCCTTTACCTGTTCCCTGCTTATACACCTGAGCTCCCTCCTGCAGAGGAGTCAGGAAAACAACCTCCAGCCCAGCTCCTAACCTCTCCACTGTGGTTGTGCTGCAAAAATCACATGGGTCCCTTTCGTCTGCCTCAACTCCACCTCACTTCCCTCCCCACTCTTCTTCCTTCCCTTTCCGATGACCCCTCCAGAGAGCAGGGCAATTACTAGATTAATCCATGAGTTGCTTGTTTCTAAAGGTGACTTCTAGTGTTGCATTCTTCTGTGCTATGGAAAAATTTCCTTTCCCTCAGACTTAACCACCTTTTCTAAAATAGTATTTTGGCATCTGTATCTTTCCCTTTATCCCCTTGAGCATTTATGTTCTTTTTCACCTGGCTGATTTCTAAAAATACAGTATGCTTACTCAGATATTTTATCTTTATGCTCTGAAAAATGCTGTCGAATTAGACACAAAGTGACCTAATATCCCATCTGCCAAAATCACTCACAGAACTGCTTGGAGGGAAGGTCACAGAACAGCTTGGATAATCTTGTTTTAAGTGTTGCATTTATTTCCTGCAGGTTGCTAATTTGGGACTAGCAGTAATTCATTTAACATGTATTTATTGTGGACACAGAGCTTACTGGATGCAGAGAAATCGCTGTAAGCAAGTTAGACAGGGTCCCTGCTCTCGGTGAGGTTACGAACACAATGAAGACGTAAATAAATGAAGACAATTTCACATAATGGTAATCACTACAGAGATAGAAAGTAGGATGGCATGTTTGAAGGCTTCAGAGCAGGAGAGGTGCTCTAGATTGGGTGGTCAGAAGAGCCTTGCCGAGGAGGTGATATTTGCGCTGTGACCTGGCTAGCCCACAGGAGTCAGCTCTGTGGAAAGATGGAGGTGGAATGTTCTGGGCAAGGAAGAGGCAGGTGCAGAAGGAGGGACCAAGCTTGGCATGGCTGAGTGGTAGGAAATGAGGTCAGAGAACTGAGAAAGCTCCATCATCCGGGCCCAGCAGGAATTTGGATCTATTCCCCAGCACACAGGGAAGCCACTGGAAGGTGTTCAGTAGGAGGTGATCTGTGTTTTCACAGAACCACTCTGGCTACTCTGTGGGAATGACCCGACAGGTACAAACATGGGAGGCGGGCTAGGCGCTGGTAGAAGGTGAGGGACGTGCAACTGGCAGAGAAGTAGATGAAGCATTGAGAGATGATGGCTGTGGGATGTATTCTGGATGCGGGATTGACGAGACTTTGCTGAAGGACTAGATTAATTTATGAGAGAAAGAAGGATCAAAGATGAATGCAAGGTTTTGTCTCAGCAGGTCGGTGTATAGTGCTGCTGTTTGTACAAAGGAAAAGTTAGAAGAGAGCCAGGGGTCCAGTTCTTCCAAGCTTGTAGCAACCTGAAACACCACGCATATATTTTAGTGTAGTTGGCCTCCACATCCATGGCTTTCATATCCATGGATTCAGCCAACCTTGGATTGAGAATATTTGGAAAAAATTGTATACTGAATAAAGAGATTGTGTCCTCTGAATATGTGCAGACTTTTTCTTATCATTATTCCCTAAACAATACAAGATAACTATTTATACAGCATTTACATTATATTAGGTATAAGTAATCTAGAAATGTTCAGCGTGTATAGAAGGATGTGTATAGGTTATATGCAAATACAAGGCCAGTCTGTAAAAGGGAATTGAGCATCTGTGAATATTGGTATCCTGAAGGGGTCCTGAAACCAGTCCTCCTGAGATACCAAGTGTGTCCTGGCTACGGGAGCCCAAACATCAGGATGGCCCCTTCTCCACACTTTCTTTGTTATTTCTTCTGTTGATCTGCCTGCTGATGTGACATCACTTTGTCTAATGAAAGCTCCATGGAGGAGGTCAGGAACTAAAGGTTGGGAATAACCTAGGTCAGTTTATCATCTGGGTAGTGACATCTGGATCAGGAAATGATAATTATCAATTTAATCTGCAGGTGAAGGCATTCAGAGTCCAGTCACAAAAGTGCAAGCAGATACCTTATTGCCTGGGTTATTAGTAGTGGAAAATAATCTCAATGGTAGATGGCCCTGGGGTATTTGTGGAGTTAGTCTTAATATGTTCTCATTTTAAATATGGTGCATTTTAGGCAGTAAAGGTCCTATGCCAATTTCCTGGAAGTTACTACTTTGTGACCAGCCACAGCTATAGTAAATTAGCTAGAAATACAGCCTGATCACTGAAGAAATAATGGTTCATCAGTCAAGTTTTAAAAAACATATTTCTCCAAGCATTGATCTGTTGGGAAGCTTTTTGACTTTTATATTTTCAAGATCTGCTGATGTGGGCTTCTTAGGAAACAGAACAGGTGCCCGCAGAGGCCCCTGGGTAAGCAGAAACTGAGCCACATTGATGTGATGGGTGGGGCCCTGAATAACACTGCCAATGGCGGTTTCTGACTTCCTGACTGAGAACTCAATTTCTTAAACACACAAGAAAGATATTTAAAATGAAAGCAAGCCATCAAGTTAAGTAATGTGGTTTCGTTTGTTTGTTTGTTTGTTTTCTTTCAGCTTACAGATATCTCCTCCAATAGGAAACCCAAATGCCTGTAAGTATACCTTTTTATACTTGGGCCCTTTCATGTTTGTGTTTTACGTTTCCCTGTTGCATTTTATGTATCTGTCAGAGAGATAGATTGGAGAGGTTTAGGTGAAAATTTACCTGCATGTGTATCTAACTGTAAAACATTGATGTGACTTTCAAATATGCTAATATGCTAAATCTGTTAGTATATGGGGCCATGATAATGCTAGCATAGTATTTCACAGCATTATCTAGTGAACTTTCTCTTATTGAGGTATGATATGGTCATAATAGCTCCATAGTACTATCAATATAATATGCACACTACATTACTTATATAAATTACAAACTTCTCTGTCTTAATCCTAAAATCATTTTAGGAAATCTGTATTGTAATTATAATTTACTAAAAACATTAGATCTTGAATCTAATATTAGAAGATAATAGCTATACAGTGGATTTTTCTGAGATCCCTGGTAGTGACTTAAATAGCCAAGAGACATGGGTTTTGGTTCCATCTTTTCTATAGACCAACTATGTGTATTATTCTGAGGGTAGTGGTCCTTTACATTTTATGTGCCTCATTTTTGTCACTAGTGATAGGACTAGTAATAGTCCCTGGGAATTTAGTGCCCTGTGATCATTTCGTGGGGGTCACAGGAGTTTTTGGAGGACAAATTGCAGTGTCTATGATTTGTGTTAGTGGGAGCATGATTGCCACTGTGGTGTGCAGAAGTGATTGTAGGCAGGTGTTTATTATTTTCTAAGGGTTAAAGAAATCTTTCTTGTTGCTTATCTTTCCACTACTCTCCTTCAATCTCTGTAGAAGCCGAGGGCATCCACATTCTGTGTATAACTACCCTGATCTCAAGGTCCATTTCCACCCAAAGGGGAGGAGTCACCTGAAGAAAGCCAAGGATGACAGAGCCAGCATGCTGCCTGCCAAGTCCACACACGAACAGGCCGAATCCTCTAGAGACCTCTGCAGACCCCCCAAAAAAGGGGAGCTCCTGGGGCTGAGCCGGAAGGGCAACATCAGGCCCAAGATGGCTAAAAAAAAGCCAACAGCAATTGTGAACATCATCTAAAAGGACAGGTGGATCTGGACTCCCCCTGTTGTTCCAGGGGCCAAGAACGTTGTCCTTTTGGACACATCTGGTGGTAGGATGTATCAGGAAAACAGAGGATATAATACATACAAGTGTCTCGATTAACCAGAATTAAGCAAAGGGGAATCTCTGTGATCCAGTATTTTATTATCACCTCCCTCCCCTTTAACAGCAAGAGGCAGATTACAGAAAAAATTTTTTAAAAAATTGAAGCAATCTAATCCTAAAGTTTTAGGAAAACAAAACTTCAGCCTCGAAAATAATTGGTCTGGTCTCTAGTAGTCCTGGCTTCTGGGCTCCTGTGCAGAAGGATTGCTCATGGCCAGGGCCACACAAGGACATCAGACACTGGGAGAAGTATCATCCATGTCTACTGCTGTCTAAATTGTGAGGCAAGGAAGGGACATGTGAGAGTCTAGCAAAAGCAGTGAAATAAAAATATTTTTGTTAGCGTTTAGTCTTCTCCTCAGTTAATTGAAAACCTTTGAAATAAGAATTCCTTTCCCCCTAAGAGTTCTGGTTAGTCAAGATTTTAATCTATGGGATGCTTATGGGACTTGTTCAGTCAAAATTCAGTTTTCATTCTGGCAGATTGCCTTTCAGTTTGTTGGTTTGATTCCGGTTTTTCTGTCTTTAAATGCACGTTTATGCAGTTTTTGAGACACTGTGCTGTCTTCCTTGGCTAAGTATTCTGCACCCTCCAACCATGCTGCCAGCGTTGGTCTTGAAAGCTGCTTCCAGGACCCTGGTCTGGGAGGACCATGAAGCCATTTGATCAGCACTCAGCGTTGATGCTGTGCTGGAGTGCTTGGAGTGCCAGTAGATGGCGCTGTAGGGTTTTGGTACCTTTCAGGAGGCACTGTAGCTAGGACCCATCCCTCTCCTAAGACCTGCTTTCCTGGCAATGTAAGCAGCTTGCTCATTGAACTGTGAGCATGACTTTCTCTTCAATAGCATAACTTTTCAACCGGCAGCTCACTTTGTATCTTGCCGCTTCTGTGTCCTTTAACAACTGGATATATTTTCATATCTTTCAACCAACTATGAGGTGTGTTCGCTGTACAGTGCATTCTAAAGTAATTTCTGAAACAAACAGTGCATGTATGGTTCAGAATCTGACACTGTCCTCTCAAATTGCTTTTGTTTCTATGAAGAAATATCTTTGAACGATCTCCAACTTTAAAATTTTCTTCTAGAATGAATTTTCATGTGTTTTTCATTAAATTTAGCAATATCATCAGGTCTCATTGCAGAGTTCACAAGTGCTGACATCCCTCTAGAAACAGGATAATTTTGTCTACAAATACACACACACACATATATATACAATATACATATATAATATGCATACAAATATATAAGTCAAGTATATTAATAATTTATTTTTAAATACTCATGGAGCGAGTATGTGTTTGTGGTGGGTGGTCTTAAAGCTATATGTTTAGTGCTTGCTTTGGCAGCATATATACTAAAAACTAAGTTTGTTCATGTAAATTGAATTCTCTATTTTAAAAGTTAAAACTAATCTAATTAATATTAGTAGAATTATGATTGTTATTGAAGTTAGCATCATATTAGCAGTACATTAAAATAGGTAACAAAGCAGTTACTTCAAATGCCAGTAAATTGAAAAGTGTAACTTATCATTTTCAAATATTTTCAACTTATTGTGGTGGAAACGTTGAGTTTTCAGTCTTCACTTTGACTTTTGGTTTCCAGGGATGGGGTATTCATGTCGTATATACACAGCTATCAAGTGGGTAAAAACATTGCTGTGAATATCATGTCACTGTTTAGGCTAATATTGTAAAAATTATAATGTTTATTTATTTGGATAATTAATCTCCTCCGAAGATAAATTATTATTGATGCTTATGCCATTATTGCATTTTACCTTTTTCATACTAAAAAAAATAATGATTTGGTTATTTGCATGCTCTTTGTCCCGTAATGTGTGTGCAAATGACAACTTGTTTTTAAACATAGTACAGGTAGATTTTCTCTTCTGTTTTATTTAGAGTAACTCACATTTTTGGTGTTCATGTAACATGCCTAAAGGGCATGTCAGCCCTCTCTGGCAGTGGTACCCCGCTATCTTCAGAAAGCACCATAATGTCATAACTGTTCTGTATACATTACACAAGACAAATAGTATTCAAATTTATTGATTATATTAAACATTTTCTTTTTAAGTTCAAATTAATTTCTTATCCCTGTATGAAGAAATGTGTTATGTAGGTTGCTCTTCCTTCAAGACACGTAAGTGCTGTTGAAAAATGGAAGCTGACTCACTTGGAGGGGTGATTCACCTACATGCCATGGCCTGAGACATGTGCCATGCCCCACATATATCCTGTTTTAAAATATTCTTCTTGTCCCCATAGGCAGTCAGTCTTGGAGTTGAGGCTGTTACTATTTTGAAGAAATCACCAAAGTTTCTGGGAAAACATGTTTGAGGTTAAACTGAAGAATAGATCAAATTTTATTATTTGTTTTGTAAGGCAGAAATCTTCATTTGGACTTTTCTTTCTTTCTTTCTTTCTTTCTTTCTTTCTTTCTTTCTTTCTTTTTTTTTTTTTTTCTTTTCAAACTAAATAGCAGGTTCTTATCTACAAAGTTCAGAATGCTTAGACATTGTTTTCCGGTATTCTGCAGGGTCAATTGCTTGTATAGAAGTTGGAATATTCTCTTCCCAACATTAGAAGTTTTAGATTATGAAATACTATGCTAATAAAGTTATATTTCTGACTAAAGTGTTGGTATTTTTTGTCTCAGTGAAGTGTTTTGGGGCAACCAAGTATATTGGTCCATTAAGAGTGAATAAAATTTTCCTTCATGAATAAGCTTTCCGTTGTATATATAATCACTATGACCTTGTATACCTATAAACTAACTTGAAAACTTGACCATTTTTGTTCATCCTGATGTCTGTATCTGAAAGTTTTATTTGCATAGACACCAAGACATCCTCATTAAAAGCCTATTTACAAGTTTTTTCCCGTTTTCCTCCACAGCTATGAGTAATTTTCCTATGTTGTGTTTTTAAACTTGTCAATTCTTAGTGAAAATTATGTGCAGATTTCACAGCACATGTCCCAATTTATGTTTACTGTCCATCTCTAGTCATTGCAAAGCTCAGAGAATGATTAGGCCTAGATAACAGGGACATATGTAAAACTGGTTGAGTCACTGAGCCATTGGTCCTTTCAGAACCATGGAGTCACAAAATTTAGGGGATTTCTTTGTTCAGGAGCTTGTAGAGTTGTTGGGACTTATTCTGCTTTTAACACTGATCTATGTTATGGTTAATGGGCTCACCAGGTTGTACTTTTTTGAGAAAATAGTGTGACATTCCTGATTATCTCTGAGCATGTGAAAACACAAATCCCAATATCTTGATTCTGCTTAGTCTGCTTTCTTGAAAGAATGAATTCCAGAGATGGCATGCGTGCATGATCCTAAACAGAAGCCTAGAGAAGTTTCAAATATGAAACGATAGGGAGTTTAAAATTGGATTCTTTTTTTCTGAAATTAGGGTAGTGAATTTTTTTAACCCATGCTCTGTACCCATAAAATGGACACATCTGAAATTTTCATTTGACTTATAACCCTATGATAAATCTGCAGTTATTATTTCGGGAGAAAAACACATTTTTTCCAGTAGAGGATCCTCCTGTATAGACAGGCTGGGTTGTGGCTGCCCTGTAGGGACACTGATAAATTTTGCAAATGTAGTGATGGATGCCTAGAATGGTTAAGCGAAGACTTTCATACCCACATCCTATGAGGAGATATGAATGCTGTCCTCAAATAATCTGACGTGTTATCACATGGAAAAATACTTGCTTTGTGTGGTTCCAAAAGACATTGTGAAACTCACTAAGAGTGAGTTGTAAAGAAGTAGAAATCAAATCATTGCCAAAAAATTTCTGAGTGTAACATAGAAGAGTTCACCTTGTTAAAAAGTAAGTTCCTCATTTCTAATGTTCTGTTTATGGTAGGTGTGATTCTACATTGTGTAGAGAAGTGGACTGGTTTCTTCTAAGAACATTAGTAGTGCTGGATTACATGGCATATATACAAACATTAATGCAAATGTTGGTCACATAAAACTTAGTGTTAATGTGACAAATTTATTTTAGAGATTTTATTTCACTGCTTTTGAGCTCTTGTAAAGTTTTCTGTAACACATATCCTCATATATCCTCCCAGAATCTTTCTGAGGCACACAGAAATGAGGTATAATTTTCATCTCATAGCAAGTGAAAAAACAGTGGTTGGAGAAATGGGAGCTGTACATCAGGCGCTGTTAACCCTGGCATGATGTACCTCTGAAAGTGGAAGCATTTCACCACGCTGGTGGATTTCCAGAGGATTTACATTCTTGTTACGACATGGCTCCTGAATACAAACCAACCATTTCATCTGGTACCGAGATGATTCATCTGGCATCAATAGCAATCGTTTCCAACACTGGAGAGAAATTGGCCATAGTGGATCTAGGAAGAAATGGTGTGTGGTGTGTCAGCCTCTTCCTGGGGTATTTCCCAGGTAGTTTTGATTGTACTTCAATTTTTGCTTTTCTTGTGAAAATACTGAAAAGATGACTTTATCACATTTGACAATGAAAGCAGGCTTACGAGGTTTGAAAATTTTTTAAGCCCAGGAGTCTGTGTGGGAAAGCCAGAGTGAAAACCAGACCACTGTCCTTTTGAATCTTATCCAGCGCTCTTTCATAACTTTGAGCCTTCTTGTTGGAGATAGTTCCAAGGAAATGGTCTTAAATGTATTCATTTATTGATTATACAAATGTTCCTTATGCTTGAAAATTCAGTTTAATATTTATTACAGTTATTTCACTTATTTAATGCAAACCACTGTGAAGAATATGTGAATAATCTCTAGACCATGGTCACCCCTTAAAGAAAAGCTACAACTTGCCAAGGATTCGAACCCCAGACAAGAACGTTAGAGTTGAGTGCATACCATATTTGGGCATTTCACACAGACAGTTTGCTGAGTGAGGACAGTGACATTGCATTCACCTTGATTGGGTATATCCTGGAGAAAGAGCTGGGGTTTTGTTGTTGTTGTTATTTATTGGTTTTATGTCACACTTTTGCCTTTCTGGTTCCTAATTCTTTGTACAAGGAGGAAATTCTACTTTCCTTGTTCCCAGGAATGTACCACTTTATTTTTATCCAGAAGTGTGCCTCTAACGTGATCCCATAATTTATATTTTTCATGTAATCCTAGAGGAGTGGTGGAGGGACCCAAGATTTGAAAGCAAGGAATATGCTGCCATAAATACAAAGGAGATTAGAATAGGGCAAAGGTGAGAGAACACACCGTTATTGGGTGAGGGACAACACCTGTAACTCACACTGGGTACTCTCACTCAGGCCTGCCTCTGCTTGCCCTCCAGCCTCACTTCTCCATGAAAGCCTCAGCATTTTCATAATACAATGGGCCTTTTCCTTGTAGGACTGATTCCAGGAATCCTTTGATACCAGGTGTGATTACCTGACTCATTCCTACCTTCCACGTTAGTCGGTCATTTACATGAACCATGGTAGGTCTTTTATCCCTTGCATTTCCCCATTACCCGTTATAGTCCCTAGCTTGGGTCCTCAATAACGACAGAGTACAGAGGTCCTCAGTGGCCTCGATACTATGATAAACGAAAGTACAATGAGAAAGCAGATGTTCTTCAAGCCTGGGAGGATCGCAGAAGAAGTGGTGTTTGAAGAATGAATAGGATTGGAGCAAGCAGAAGAGTGAAGAACATTTTAGGCAGCA
Organism: Cuniculus paca; assembly: GCA_004365215.1. Taxonomy (NCBI): domain Eukaryota; kingdom Metazoa; phylum Chordata; class Mammalia; order Rodentia; family Cuniculidae; genus Cuniculus; species Cuniculus paca. The sequence continues at coordinate 12,182 of RJWT010001522.1, forward strand.
ATTAGCACAGTCATGGAAGTGGAAGGAACTGCACAAGTGGAGTCTGAGAAGTAACATTATTTTCCTGGCATGGCCATTTGTTTGTGTCTATTTAGAGAGTAAGCTACTCAGGTCTGCACCTGTCCTGCAGTATTGTATACTACTGTGAAAGTACTCTACCTATTTTGGTGTCTCCAGCGGCAAGCACTGGTGCTTGTGGAGGCATTTAGAAATTCAATGAGAAATGTCCCAAAGGGTAGAGTCATTCCTGGAGCCCAAAAGGGAGTTCAGCTTGCCAGAGAGGGACGAGGATCTCCAGCTATGCAGAAGGAAGGACTGCAAGATGTGGAAGCAGGCAAATGAATGGAGCACTGTCCTCACCAGGGCCCTTCCAGCTGGGACTGGAGAACTCAGGACTGCCCATCACTGGTTGTCAGTAATTTATAACTCTCCTTTTAGCCTGCATTTATGGCAGAGTAGGAAATACATGGTATTTCCTTTATCTAAATTGATGGTAGATATTGCTAACTGGCTATAGTTATCTTTTCCAACTAGTATAGACATTGCTTCAGAATCTTTCCTTGGTTTTAGCCAAGTTAAAACCTATTTTTAACAGTGGTACTAAAGAACTGTAAGAAAATGAATATGTGTTGTTTTAAGCTACCAGTTCTGTAATTATTTGTTTCAGCAGCCATAGAAAATGAATATCCGATGATCCAATGTGGCACTCAGGTTGCAACCTATTTACCTTTCCTCAACAATAGCATTGTTGAAAGTGTGCAGAAATCTACATCTTGCTTTACGACTTAATCTGCCATGACTGAGAGTCTAGTTTTCTTATCTGGAAAAGGATCATATCACCTCCAAGTTGAAACAGTTTTACTTCTTTCCTATTTGAATCCTTTTTTATTTTGTTTTGTTTTTCTTCTCTGATTGTTCTGGCTAAAGTTTCAAGTGGAACGTTGAAGAGAAGTGATTAGAGAGCATTCTTGTCTTGTTCTGGATTTTAGCTCCTCTCCATTTAGTTTAAGGATGGAAGTGGGTTTATGATACATGGTTTTTATCAGTTTGAGATAAAGTCTTCTATTCCTATTTTCTTCTATACCTATTTATGTTTGTTTTGTTTTTATAGGGTACATTTTAGATATACATAATGATAACATTCATTGTAGGGAATTTGTACCTGTACAAGCTATATCTTGTTTCTTTTTTTCCTATTCCTCTCTTCCCTTTAACCCCTCTCTCTCCCTTCTTATTTACAAAGCCTTTGCTTCCATTTTTTCCTTCTATTCTCTTTCTTGTCCCTTCCTTCCTTTCCCTTGCCCTTCACATTTGAACATTTTTTTTCCATTTCCCAATATCTAGTATTTATTTTGGTCCTTATTTGCACTTTTGGTTTCTCACACCAGAAAACCAATGAGGTATTTAAACACATGTGTCTGATTTATTTCACTTAAGAGAGTCTCTACATGCATCCATTTAGTTAAAATGTCATAAGTTTGTGTTTCTTTATGGCAGAGTAGTACTCCTTTGTATAAAAATCCAACATCTTTATCCACTGGTCAGTGGATGGGTATTTGGGTGTTTGCAAGAAGTATTGATGATCTTCTGGATTTCTGCAGCATCTATCATGATTTCAGCCTTTTAATTCCTGATTCAATGGATTTGAGTCTTTTCTTTCCTTTGTTTCTTTTTCGATAAAGTTGGCTAAGGATTTGTCAATTTTATATAATCTTTCAAAGAACCAAGTCTTTGCTTCAGTGATTCTTTTTACTGTTTTCTTAGTCTCCATTGCATTATTTTCTACTGAGATTTTTATAATTTCCTCCTTTGTTGTAAGAACTGTCTAATTCTTTAATTTTATCTGTGACCCATTGTTTATTCAGGAGGTTGGTATTTAATTTCCATGTGTTTATGAAGTTTTTGTAGTTTCTTTTGCCATTGATTTCCAGTTTCGTCACACTATGGTCTGACATTATGCATGGAATTTCAATTACTTCGTATTTGCTTAAGCATGTTCTAGGAACTAGGATGTAGTCTATTTTGGAGAACATCCCGTGTGCAGCCTAGAATAGCATGTATTCTGATGTTGTGGGGTGAAACACTCTGCAGACATCTACTCAGTCCATTTATTCAAAAGTTTGGCTTGGTTCTTATATTTGTTGATTTTTTGTTTAAATTTGTGACAGCGGGGTATTAAGTTCCCCCATTACAATTGTATCAGTGCTTATTTAACTTTTCATGTTTATTAATGTTTGTTTTATACAGTTGGGTGTGCTGGTCTTTGGCGCATGTATATTTATGATTGTTACCATTTCCTCTGGGATGAAGTCCCCTTTACAAGGATGTAGTGACTTTCTTTATCTCTTAAACAGTGTTGGCTTCAAACCCACTTTGTCTGCAAATAGAATAGCTACCCTGTTTTTTCTGGGTTCCTGTCACATGGAGTTATTTTCCAGCCTTTGACTTTCAGTGTATGAATTTCTTTTTGAGTTAAATGTGTTTCTTGTATGCAACATATTTTTGGAGCTTGCTTCATAATGTATTCTGTCAATCTGTTTCTTTTGATTGGTGTATTGAGGCCATTACATTGAAGGTTATAGCTAATATGTATTGACTTATCCTTTTTATGTTATTTTCTTGTTGTCAGTTCCATTTTCCCCTCTGTTTAACTACTTGCCTTGCCTGGTGGATTCATTCTGTTGGGGCCCCTTGTTATTTTTTTTGTGGTCCCTTATTATTTTTAAGAAATCTTTTTTATATATTTATTTATATTTGTCTTTTTGATACAGGGTCTCACTATACAGCTCAGGCTGACCTTGGGCTCACTTTGTACCCCAGGCTGGTCTCAAACTTGCAATGATCCTCCTGCCTCAGCCTCCTGAGTGTTGGAATTACAGGAGTGCGTCACCATGCCTGGCTTAAGAAGTCTTTCTTTTTGTAATTGCCAACCACAATCCTACCTTCTATATCTGATATTCCATCCTCACATTGGCTCATTCTGCTGCATATACTTTCAATGGAATTTTTAATCTCCTGAATATCTGAGTGCATCTTGTTTTCCTATGTTAGGCACTAATGGTTTCCATGCTTTTCCTAAACTCTTCTATTTTTTTAAATCTGTATCTGCTTTAGAGTCACTAACCATGTCTTCCATTATAATTGCCATCTCAGTTGTCATCTGAGAAATTATTTCTAATTTGATTTTTCTAGAGCCTCATTTATCTGTTTTGTTACTTCTGCCGTTACCACTTCAGAGAGTCAGTTGGGTGGTTTTTGAGTTGCTCCACTTCATTGCTCCCTAGGTTTGCCTTTGGCGAGCTGGAAGTTTGGGATCGCATCTTGCTTCTGTGTCTTCTCATTTTCTATTTTTATTTTAGTTTAATTCCTTGGTTGATGCTTGTAATTAACTTTGGCTGATAGCTTTATTGATAGTATTCAAAACCCTTAGGAAATAACTTTCTCAGAGATGTCTTCCAGGTGTAGATGGCTTTGGGGTTTTGAGTCTATTGCAAGTTCCTACTCTTAAATTTATTAGGGATGAGAAGTTGCTGTGTATTTGGCCTAGCCCCTGGTTCTTTGGCACTGGTATATATTATTTTTCACGACTCTTAGAAAATCTCAGTCTTGGTACACCAATAAGAATAACTGATTAGAGCAATTATGTCACCTTGGCTAAAGTAGTACAGTCAGCAATAATACCATCAAACACAGCCTAGAAAATGACAAACCATGGTAACTATTAATTTGCCACCTTTAACTGTATGACTTATATCTGTGCTTATATAACAAAATGTAAAACAAACCAGAAAATTGTATATAGTAAACACTCTCAATATGGCAGTTTTACTGTTGGGGAGAAAATTTAAAAGGGGTTGAGGAAAAAGGTAGAGAAATAGAAGAAGAAGGAGGAGAAGGAGAAGGAGAAGGAGAAAAAGAAATTAGTAGCAAGGCTCCTGGAGGACAAAGGAAGACTATGTGAACTTTTGGAAACTGGTGAAGAAGAAGGGTAAGAGAATAGGAAAATATAAAAAGAAAAACAGAACAGAACAACAAGTAAAAAACTGGAAATAGTGCTCACAATTATGTAAAAACAAGCAATCAGGTAAAAAGAAAAACAAAATAAATCAAAACAACAGTGATAAAAAAAACAAGAAAAGAAAAAAATAAGGTTGAAAGGAAAGAAAATTTCCACTGCAGGGCATGGCTCTGCTGTCACTGGTAGACAGAGTGGGCAGACAGAGCCCAGATCTGTGTTAATTGATCCCAAGAATCCAGCCATATATTTACAGCAGGGTGGTGGGTAATCCCAGAAAACCTGCACTTGTATTTCCACTGAAATTCAGGCTGGTTTCTGGCTGTGAAGCTGAAACCTGAACTTTTCCTGCAACATTTCATGCACCTGCTGCCCCCTGAAGTGAGCTGCCTGCCAGTTTGAACTTGGCTCATTAATCTCTTGCCAATTTGAACTCAGTTCCACCTCACCCTGATGTTGGAAACCACTGGATGGAGACAGACCACAGTTGCTCTGAATTTTGAGCTCATTTGGACTCTCTCCAATATGGTTACTGGCCAATGGCCCTCTTCTGGGGAATGTTTGAATCCAAATAACTCACCAACCATGGCAGTCTGCTGTGCCCACTGCTCTGTTTCACTGGTGCATTTCTCCAGGGAAGCCTCTAGGGTCACCAATAGTCACCATACACCTGCAGTTTTGAGTCACCCCTCCAGCAAAGTGAGTCAGAGCTCAGATAGAAAGCTCTGCCTGCCACTTCCTTCTTCTGGGTTGAGGTCTCTCTTTGCTCTCCTTGTGGGCTTCAGTTTTTAATTCACATCCTTGCTCTGTCCCAGAGACCCACTGTCATCCTTCCACTCTTCCTCACATTGCTATATTCCATTGTCTGGTCACCAAACCTCAGAAAGGCTGTTTACTGTTCACTACTCCACCATATTCCTGGATACCTAAGTTTATCATGACTAGATCTTGGGTTTTGTCAAAGGCCTTTTCTGCATTTATTGAGATAATCATGTGATTTTTGCCCTTGTTTCTGTTTACATGATCATTTATGTCTATTAATTTATATATGTTGTCGAACCATTCTTGCATTCCTTAGTTGAAGTCTACTTGTTCATAATATATGATCTGTTTAATGATTTGTTGCATTCTATTTGCCACTATCTCATTGAAGATTTTTGCATCTGTGTTCACTGAGGATACTGGTCTGTAGATTTCATTTTTTTTAAGTCCTTGTCCATTTTTGGCACCAGTGTATTGCTAGCTTCCAGGAATGAGTTTGGCTGTCCTCCTTCCCTTTCAATTTCATGGAAGAGTTTGAGATGTAATGGTGTTACATCTTCTCTGATGCTCTGGTAGAATTCTGTACTGAATTCATCATGTCCTGGACTCTCCTTAGTTAGCAGGGTTTTTACTGTTTTCTTTATTTCATTGCCTATTTGTATATTCAGAACTTTTAGATCCTCTTGATTCAGTTTTGATAATTCATATGTGCCTAGAAATTTCTCTATTTCTCTAGATTTTCCAATTTATTGGACTATAAGCTTTTAAAATAGTTTCACATAGTTCTCTGAATTTTGGCAAGTAGTGTCTATTGTGATATCATTTTTTTCATTTTTAATTGTATTGATATGAGTTTTCCCCTTTCCTCTTGATAAGTTTGGCTAAGGGTTTATCAATCTTGTTTATCCTTTCAAAGAAAAAACTCTTTCATCCATTGATCCTTTTTTCCATTAGTTTATGCTCTAGTCTTCATAATTCTTTTCCTTTTACTAGTTTTAGGTTTGAATTGTTATTTTTTCTAGAACCTTGAGATGCATCATTATGTTATTTACTTGGGATTGTGTTATTCTTTTCATATGTGCATTCACAACAATAAAATATTATCTTAGGACTGTTTTATTGTGTGCCATAGGTTTTAGTATGTTGTGCTTTCATGGTCATTTAATTCTAGGAACTTTTAAAGTTTCTTCTCCAATATCTTCTGTAATCCATGATGATTCGATTAATTCATTAATTAATTGATTCATTAATCTCCATGAGTTTGCATAGTTTCTGTACTTTCTTTTGCAGTTGAGTTCTAGTTTTATTTCAATAGTGGTAAGGGATTATTTTGATCTTTTCATGTTTATTTAAGCATGCTTTATGCCATAAGATATGGTCTATTTTGGAAAATGGTCCATGTGCTTCAGAGGAAAATATATATTCTGTTGTTGTTTGAAGCATGATGCAGATATTGGTTAAGACTAGTTATTCAATGATGTGATTAAACTCTGATATTTCTTTGCTGATTTGTTGTTTGGTTAACCTATCTGAGACTTGAAATAGAAGTCTTCCACTGTGCTTGTGTTGGTGTCTCTTTGTCCATTTTCATCCAGTGGTTTTTATTTTAAGTAAAATGTGAGCCAACATTCAGTGCATATATGTTTAAAATTATCACCATTTCTTATGCAATTGTTCCCTTTACTAGTATGTAGAAGCCATCTTTGCCTCTTTTGATCAGTTTTGCCTTGAAGCCTGCCCTGTCTGAAAATATGATAGCTATTCCTGCTTGCTTCCTACCTTTCATTTTCAGTTTATGTGCTTCCTTTTTCCATGAGGTATGTTTCTAATAGGTAATATATGGTTCCTTGTCTTTCTTTCTTTTCTTTCTTTCTTTCTTTCTTTCTTTCTTTCTTTCTTTCTTTCTTTCTTGGATCCAATATGCCAGTCTCTATCTTTTGATTAGGGAATTTACACCACTGACATTGAGAGTTATTATTGGAAGATATTTATTGAATACTGTCATCGTATTGTTTTTCTAGTGCTGATTCCTTTATTTTTTTCCCCTTTTGTTTAACTGCTCTGCCAGTTAGATGTACACTTTCCACTGGGCTCCAAGTGACTCCTCCTGTCTGCTCCCCAGGGTGATCATCATCTTTGCTATGAGGTAGATAAAACTGACAGTGACCAACTTAAAGCAATCGAGAGTTGAACTGAGTGCAGTAATGTTTGGTTTCAGTAAGTCTCAATCTACTTGTGATTTGTTCCTGTCACTGAAATATTGTCCCTCTGGGGTTTCAACTGAATACCTAGAGTGTGTTCATTGGACTCTTTTCCTTTGGCAGCATCTCATCATCATGAAAAAAGTGATTTTTCAGGTTTTTGACTTATCTTGCAAGTCCTATCATTTACTTCTGTTTCTCCAGTACCATATGGATGTGAAAAACAGGCTGCATAGTCCTTCGGATGTTTTCTTCATGACTTGTCAATGTCTTGCCCTCATAACTTTACAAATATATTGAGGAAAAGATTACTTGAGGTTTCTCATATCTTCAACTGCATCTCAAAAATCCCATAAAAACAGTGGTGATGAAATAGTGATTTGAACAGCCCCCTGCAGCATGCATGCCATAGGGTTGCCACCACTGCATAAAACAATTAAAGTTTTTGCTAAGTTTTTCTTTTGCAATGGCAGTGTAAAATTAAAAAAAATTTTTTTTTGATGTTGCTCATGATTGAATCTAGAGCTTTGCATATTCCAGGGAAGAGCTCTACACTGAGCTGCACCCAGTCCAGGAAAATCTTACATTGCTGATCTCTTAGAATTTGCCATTGACCTTAGCTATTTGATGTCTATAAGCAAGTTAACAACTTCTATTTTTCTTCCACTTGCTCCCCTTTCCTCCTCCTTCTTCTCCTTTTTCTTCTTCTCTTTTTGTGTGGAAGCCAGGGTCTTTATACTGAACTATATCCCCAGTCTTTTTTCCTTTCTTCTTTCTTTCCTTTAAAGTTTGAGGCATGGATTTGCTAAGTCATTAAGTTGCCTAGGTTGGCCTCAAACTTGTGATCTTCCTGCCATGGCTTCCCAGAGTACTGCAATTATGGGTAGGTACCACCATGCCTAACCATGTTATCTTATTTATTTATTTATTTATTTATTTTAAAGAGAATAAAACAAAACAAAACAAAACAGTAAAACACAACAAAGCAGATTGGAACAGAACAATGAAAGCAATACAGGACTTCAAAACAAAACAACAGGAAATCGACAATGGCTACCATAGTGTCTCTGGTCATATTATCTTATATATTATCCTGTGTTTGTAGTTGTTCTTGAAGAAGCATTGGATCTGCCAAAAATTGGTTCATCCTACATTGAACTGGATGTTCTTCACTTGCTTTTTGGATGGATACTTTGATCACTTATTTACCTTGTTTTTCATTTTGGTTTCACTTCTGAACTCTATTTCTTCAATCATCCTCAGCTCTGAGCAGTGTAAGTTTCTCAATATATTCATCATAGGTCCCAACACAAGTAAAATGTTTGAGAGTTTCATCCAATCATATCAATTAAAAAAGAAAGAAAAACAAACTACTGTGAAACCAAAACTCAGTGTAACCGAACACAGAGAAAGTCTAAATGGAAGAAATGACTTTTGTTGGAAGAGTGATTTTTTTTGTACTGAAGCTAATGTTCTCCTAACAAAAGAAAGGAAAGTCGTTTCTCTACATATTTAGTCTCCTAAAGAATGCTTTTAATATGAAATATCCCCATGTTTTCCTAACACCAAATCTAAAAAACAAATGTCTGGTTTTTATTTTTTTTGTACTGGGAATTGAACTCAGGACCTAGTGCTTGCCAGGTAAATGCTGTGCTTCTGAGCTATATATCCCCAGCACCAAATGTCTGGTGTCTTGAAGAGACAGCCTATTACTTCACATTTCTTGATGACTGAAAACAGGAAAAATAACGGATGGATTAAAGATATTTGAAAGTTCTTGAATGCCACCTATAATCATAGCAATCTGGGAACCTATGGCAGGAGGATCACAAGTTTGAGACCAGCCTAGGCAACTCAATGACTTAGCAAAATCATGTCTCAAACTTTAAAGGAAGGAAGGAACAAATGAAGGAAAAGAAACTCAGGATGTAGTTTAGTATGAAGGCCCTGGGTTCAATCCTCAGTACTACAGAAAGAGGAAGAAGAAGAGGAAGAAGGAGAAGGAGTACCAGGAGATGGGGGGAAGAAGTTGTTAACTTAGATCTTGAATCTTAGGTAGCACTTTGCAGCTCAAAAAAAACTTTTTCTGTTACATTGAAATCTTATGGGAGTCAGGAAGTTGAGCAGATTTGTAAACATAGAACATGAGGTAATTACTATAATTTAATGTGCTTCTCCAAGCCCTTTATAATAGCCCTTGAAGGCAGGTCCCTCTGTAATGCACTAGCCCAAAAAAATTTCAGATGATTTGAGATTTAAATAGACCTATTCTGTTAGCATAAGAGTTATTGGAAATATTGAAATACGTATTTCCATTCAAGAGAATCAACCTCAATAAGTGTACTTACTTTGTTTACTAAATGGCCGCTTATATTGTTCCTAAAAGTTTTCAAAAATCCTTACTTGAATACTTGAGTCTACTTAAGCTAAACATACTATGCTTTTCCTTATTTTGTAGCACTAGAATGTTTCCTCATGCATCAGTCTAATGCTTATTATTACTGTGCATCCTGTCTGAAGTGTTTGGAGTAGATTATTTTAGTACTTTGTGCTCTCATAGACATTTTTAAAAATACCATTAATGATCCCAGTGGATAAAGCATTCAATAGTCCTTCATAAATGGAAGCTGCATAGACCTGAACAAAATTTCCATTCTCATTTCTTAGCTAATTCCATGCTTCATTAGTTAAAATTCTTTCCTGTAGCCCTTACCTTTAAAAGATTGGCATAGAAAAAGAGAAAAAAAAAAACTCATCTTGATAAAAATATTGGGACACTTGACAACATTCCTCAGATCTGTTTATCTAACTCAAGCTACATCTGCCTCAGCATTCACAATTCAGATTGCATTGGTTGATTTTTGTCTTGCAAATGGAAAGAATTTAGAGAACTTCATTGTTTTTCTTCTTTATACTAACAGAAACTAAGACATGCTTCATGGGATGACATCCCAAGGATCACCTGGAGAGCTAATAGCAGAGAAAGGACTGCAGCCTCAATCTCTTATTAATTTTCTTAAAGTCAGAGCTCCCTGAGAGCAAGTAACAAGTATACTTTTTTTAATGCTTGCTTTCCTGTTACAATGTAGCCATACATAAAAATATGTATATCAAATCAATCAGTGTTTTCAATGTGTATAGTAAGATATATTTTATGTGAAAAGAAAAAAGAGTAAGATATATATATATATATATATATATATATATATATATATTTGCAAATGAAGACAATAGAATGTTAACTCAAAACTTATAAAACGATTACTTCTCAGGTGAGCAGAGAATAGCAAGGGGGGATAGGGATGCAACCAAGACTTCTCTGAATCATCTTGTTTAGGATTTCCATTTTGAATTCGTATGTTTTACATACTAACCAGATTAAATGTAGAAAAAATAAAAAATGCACAAATAACTAAATAAACTAAATAACTAAAGATAAAAACTAGGATCTAGCATTAGTACAATCAGGAATGATTTTAAGTGATAACTCTTACAGTAGTGATATTTGAACATCACAACTCAACACTGGTCAATATTTCTAATGAAAGCAAAATGGTAGCAGATAACTGTTCATGTGTTGAAAGCTTGGTCCTCATTGTAGCAGTAGGAGGTAATGGACCAGAGGTGGAACCTAGTGGGTGGTACCTTGGTTTTTGAGGATGTGCCTTCAAGAAGGTATTTTGGGACCCAAACTCCAACCTGTCTAGCTTCCTGTTTTGCAATGTGATCTACATACACATACACACACACACACACACTCCACCATGATATGACACAGCCAAGAGGGCCCACATCAGAGTTGTGCTAAATCATGTCCATGAACTTCCAAAATTGTGAGCTAATTAAATCTCTTTTATTTATAAAGTTAGCTTTCCTCAGGTATTTCATAATTATAAAATAAAATTGACTAATATTGAAAAGCTAATGGCAAATGTATAATTCTGCTTTGATGTAGTCTACTCCCAAAGATAGTGTAAGGTATGCCATATAACCTATTTTAGAATTGTGTCACTCTCAAAGTACTGGCTCTGATATAGGCTGGGTAGTCAGATTAATTTTACTATTTTTGTGATGTTGGACAAGTTATTGAACTTTTTTGAACTATTTGCATATGTAAAAAGTACACATAATAACTGCTATTCCTTATAGACTTAATGTGAATGTTAATATAAGTAATCCATATAAAATGTTTAGCATCATCTCAGGTGCATAGTGAGAATGTAGTACAGTTTAGCAATTATTTAAAGAAATGCTACTTCAACAAGAAAAAGATTTGAAAAGTAAAAGCAAATAAAACTGGTTTTACACTAAAATGTGAACTATATTATTTGTACTATTTATGAGTATATTTTTTAAAATTAGTAAAATGAACACCAGGTATACACTACCTAACTAAAGGCACAGAGAATGTTTTTAAGCAATTTCGAAGTAACTGCAAACCATATATTCTTTAGTTGGCTTCAGAAACTTTTAAAAATGAGACTTTGCTTCATATCTGTTCTGTGGTTTTTCTTAATGTCTTTTTATTTGAGATTCATACTTACTAGTACTAGTTCACTCAGTTTCATTGTGGTGAAGTGTCCTATTATGTGAGTGCACCATGACCACTTTAAAACTCCATTCTAATGATGATGAATATTTGAATGGATTTCAGTTTGTCTGTTACTAGCAATGTTCATGTGCATATTTCCCTACATTTTTCTAAGTGCAAATGCATAAGATTTTCTTTGTCATATGTTCTTAAGAGAGAAATTGCCAGGTTATAAAATGCACATTTAAGTTACTGGATAATTGCAAATTATTTTCTGAAATGATTATACTTACTAATCATCACATCAGAAGTATATGAATATTGATGTTATTCTTTCCTACCAGCACTGTTTTGATATGATGTATTCACATCTCATTTTTGTTTGAATTTGCATCCTACAATTACAACCTAGCTTGAGACTTTTCTTGTATGTATCAACCATTGAAATGCCTTCTCTTTCATAAGTGCCCATTTAAGCCTTTTGCCCATTTTTCTATCGGGTTAGCTTTTTTTTTTCTTTTTTAAAATTAACTTATAGAGAGTCTTTATTTTCCCCTAGTATTTTCTTCGCATTTTCCATGTTGTCTTTGGATGATCAGAAAGTCAAAATATTAATGTAGCTGTATTTATCAATAGTCCTTTCCTGTTTACATAGTGCTTTTCTATTTCCTTTCCTACCTAAGGTCATAGAGATAGCCCCATATATTAATTAATATTTTACCATTTAATATAATTTTAGGTTTCTGGTGCCTATCTTTTTCAGATTATTATGGCTCCTATCGATTCATAGTTTGATAAAAGATTTTTTTTTACTGTATGTATCACAAATGGATATAAATTTTAAGGGATACTTTCTTCTTTACCTAGTTTATTTTGTTTTTTCCTTTAGTATTTTAATGTAGCAGATTATGCTAACCTGTTTAATAACATTAAATAAACCTGAATTATTAGGATGAACTTTACTTACTCATTATGTATTTTTTTTTATGTTTTACCACATTTAGGATGAGATACATTACTCCACAATTTTTCTTTCTTGTACTGACATTATTATTGCACATCAAAGTTAGACTAGGCTTTACTATATCTGGAACAGTTTGTACAAATTTGAGATGACTTCAAAATAAATAATTATTAAAACACAGTTGTAAAACACCTCACAAAGACATTCACAAAAGACTTCCAACTGCTTCAGAAAGTGGCAAGAATGTTGGGATAAGGGTGCTCAAACTGAGGGGGAGTATTGTGTGGGGGAATTAATAGTAGTATATCTTGTAATGTAATAAAAAATTATACATTCACTGCATTTTTGATCACCCTTGTGTTTTGGGGTTCTTACTGGGTCCCAGTGGTGACTCAATGCTGAAATATCTCTAATGCCACGCAACCTATGTAGCCCAACATGTGTTAGTGTTATCTCTTCCACCAAACCATCAAACCAGCTACTCACAGAGCACTGTATTATCAAGATTTAAAAAGGAACTGGATGTGAGATTGATGCCACGCTGATTTTGAGGACTAAACAAGATGTGTGATGCAGACTCCTGTTCATGCTGTGCTCCCATCTCTCAGCTCACACCTCTGTTCTCCTATGGAGTGTCCCTGTCAATAGTTTTCAGAAGGAGAACCTACAGTTGGGTCTGGTTTATGAATGGCTTCACACAATGTGTCAGACCCGCTACAAGAGCACTTACAATTTTAAATAAATGTTTTTGGGAACTAATGAATGCCATATATGCTCCACACAGGTTAGTCTATCTCAGAATTTCCCAAACTGTTTTGCAGTGTGTCACAAAATAAGATAGTTAGAAAGAATTCCTGGAATATAAAATTTTTGTTATTGTTTTTGTTGTTGGTGGTAGTAGTACTGAGAATCAAATTCAGGGCCTTCGTGCTGGGCTACGTCCCCAGTCCTTTTTATTAAGACAAAGTCTAACTAAGTCACTAAATTGCGCAGGCTGGGCTTGAACTTTAGATCTTCCTGCCTCAAACTCCCAGAGTTCTGGAATTAAAGGCACGTGTTACCATTTCCAGTCCTGAAATAAGCACTAAACTTAATAGAAATTTTAAAACAAAATGAAACTTCATGAATTCTAAAGAAGTTAATACACTAACATATATTTTGAATTTCAGCATTTCTCAAACTTGCTTGACCTTCCAACCCACTCTTCAGATAGCATTTCATAGGATTATTGGCTTTTAGAATTTGTTCTGGGAATTTTCAGTATTTCAAACTTTGATAGAATATTAGTCTTGAAGCCAGAAATGAAAGCGTTAAACTTCTATACTAACTCTGATAGAATATAAAATGTACTCATTTGGTTATTCTAAATGACTAGAATTCTTAGTTCAAAAAGAAATTTTAATAGAAAATCCTTGCCATGAGGCTAATGTAGGTGACACTATCCAAAAGGAGTATGTAAATCAAATTTAATGATGATTTTTCCATTTTATAACAGGGATTAGGGTTACCAGGAGATCATAGCTCTGTGAATCCAATTAGGGTATAATGAAATGCAATGCTTTGAGCCTACAAACCAATTGATTTAGAGAGAGAAATAATTATAATAATAAGCATAATATTTGGCACTGTGATTACACATTACATTATTCAGACTATTAAAATTATTCTTATTTTCAAAATTGTTCCTAGTTTTCTACACTGTGTTAAAGTTCGTGGAGTCTGGTTTATTATTACTTTCTTTTGATATACCAGTGGGAGGAAAGAATTGTAAACAAAATAAGGGCATGGGGTTATGCTAAAGAAAAAAATTAGATCTGATTACAAATGATTTTGGGATATTAATGAGCTTTCATAGCAGACTGTAGGTAATATTATTATCTGTAGAAAGGACAAAAATGATTGATTAAAACAAATTTCTGAGAACTCTGATTTGAGAAGTCCATGAGTGAGTATTCCTGTCCAACGAAGCTTAGTTGTATTTTGATCCCGTTACTTACCTTTGTGCCAAATTGAACATTTAATATTTTGTTTGAAAGGGACTTGAAATGAAGAAGTAACAAAGAATGAGGGAGTAGTTTCTTGTTTTGGTATATCGCTAAGTATATTCTTGGAGTATAACCCAGTATATTACCTTGACCTATTCCTGCTATCACATGGTGTAGACCTTCTCTTTTCAGTCACAATTTGGGGAAAGAATTAAGCCATAAGCCTTCAGGAATCCATTGCATTCAATGCAATGACTTCTTCCTATGCATCTAGAATGGTACTATCTATGACTCAGCCCTTGGAAGAATTGAAGAAATAGTCATTCAAATTATTTTCCACAGATCTAGTTCTCTGGTTGAACAGGTTTGACAGAGATTTCTTTCGACTTCAACTTCAAAACACCAATCAATGAGAGTTTAAAATTTTCCCGTATAACCTCTTCAGTGCATTTAGTTCAGTTGAGCAAGCATGGGATTCAAGAGTCTATGTTCAAAAAAACCCCAAGAAACAAAAAACAAAGAACTCTCTAGGTATTTCTGATACAGCCAAGTCTGAAACCACTGGTTCCTACAATGCCCTGTGAAACAAGTGTTCCATGGCCCCAAGTGCTCTTGCCTGAGAAGCCCAATGATGATCAGAAGCTGAAGGACCTCAGTTGTCCAATAGTTAAAACACAGCTATCCCAAGTTTCTCAAACTTGTTTTAAAGTAAGAAATCTTTTATGTGGGGAGGGTGTAGCACTGGGCTCCAGTAGTCACCTTGTAACATTAAAGTGATACAGAAACACTTCAAGAAAATGGATGAGGCCAGAGCAGCTTGTAGCGTCTAAAAGCAGATTTCACAGAATGTTCCCAATTATTTCAACCCCCCGCCTGCTTTATCACCTTTAGAAATCTACCCTTGTGGGTCTTGAAAGTGTTTCAATCTCAAGAGTATATTATTTTTTTAAACAAACCCTACATTATTGATGATACCAAAAATACATTCCAAATGCCTAATATTGCTTGGACAAGACATCATGCCTATATTTTGCACTCTGAATAACTACTATGAAGACATCAACATGCAATGTATTAATTATTGTAATTCTCCTACTAACCTGTTTTGAAACTCTGTTTTATTGTTATTTTTATTTATTTCCTTTTTAAAAACTAAATGTTTTTGTAAATCCATAAAATTAAACTAAGGGAAAAAAAGAATGAATTTTTCTTTTTCTTGGGGTGAGGTTGACCTTTGGACTCACAGGGAAAAGTTGATAATTTTGTCTTATAAAAGCTGACTCATAAAGAAAAAGTTGATAGTTGTGTCTTATAAAAATTTAAATATTGGGCTGAGGATGTAGCTCAGTGGTACAGAGCTTACTGAGTATTGTTTGAAGCCCTGGGTTCAATCTCTAGTGTTGAAAAATGAATGAATGTATGAATGAAATTTAGTACTTCTGAAGCTGGGTGCATTTGTGCCTACCTATAATCCCAGCAATTCACTTGGTAAACTGAAGCAGATCTTGCCTCCCAACAGCAAGTTGGCTCTACCACCCCATAATCCCATCACTTCTAAACACATGAGGCTTTGGGGGCCATTTTTCTTTTAGAGTTTATTTTTATTAGTACAGATTTGCAATACATAATGACTGCATTTATCATGGGGAGATGATACACACACATGACACATTTTAATTCTCTTTATATCCCCTGCCTATCCCTCCTTCCCAGCTAACTATGGACCGAACTGTGAGCCAAAATAAACCTCTCCTTCCTTAAGTTGTGGGCATTGGGTGTTTTGTCCTAGCAATGAGGGAAGTAATTAAGACAGTGTGTGCCCTATCTCTCCAGCCTAACATCAGAAAAGCCTACGGAGGAGCTTATCTCAGAGAACATAGTGGCTGTTGGGGTGGAATTCACTCAAGTAACAGCCTCACATTGAGTAAGAGTCCCCACATGTTGTTGACTAGCTTGTCACTAAAGACTCCTCCTTTTACTAGTCACACTGTCTTTTGGGATTCTCCGAAAGTGTGCTAAGATGTTTCACAACTGGCTCAGGAGATAGAGATGGAAAGGTATAAATGCTTCTGGCATGATCCCTTTCAAGATACTTATATGCAATTCCTGAACAGGGAATTGGAACACAAGGCTGACAGTGGGCTTTTACTAAAGCTAGGATAATTTGCTCTAGCACACCTTTGCATTCTCCATATCCTTGAGAGATGTCTTCAGTCTCCAAACAGCCCTGCTTGTGTGTGTCCACCCTTGTTATGAACACAGTTTGAGGTCTCTCAGGAAGATTCCCAGCCTCCATGTAAACCCATGATACAAAGAGTAAGAAGAGGTCATGTTCATCATTGTTACTTACTGTGCATATCTAATAGTGCAGGTACCAGTCTCACCCTTGGTCCTTCAAGGCATCCTTTTTCACATTTTGTTAGTGTTAACCAAGGGATGAATGATTGCCCTCTACACTTGGCTTGAGGGTCTCAAAGTTCTTTTGTCACACTAAAACCTGAATTATTATAAGCATATTTAGCATTTAACAGATGGTTTACTATAAACTTCCTTGGGGATTCCTGAGACCTTTTGAGCTACTTTCACGCAATGCTTAATTGGTGAACTAGTCCCCAATCCAAGCAGGACTAGATTTTGACCTTTTAAATAAGTTAGAAGATGAACAAATTTATTTGACTGTTGGTAATAAATTGGAGTCCAGCTTATTTTTACTCCTAAACTCTGTATGTATGCACATGTAAGTATGTGTGTGTTTTGTTAAGGAATGGATT
Organism: Cuniculus paca; assembly: GCA_004365215.1. Lineage (NCBI taxonomy): Eukaryota > Metazoa > Chordata > Mammalia > Rodentia > Cuniculidae > Cuniculus > Cuniculus paca. The sequence continues at coordinate 29,411 of RJWT010001522.1, forward strand.
GCCTTGGATGTCTATATTGTAGCTTCTCTGAGGTCGATTTATTAGGGACATAGTACTATGAAATGCATTTGTTATTTTTCTAACTTCTCAGGGAGTTTCGATAATTGACTTATAGTGTAGGGAAAAACCAACTTCTTTCCTACTGATAGGGAGGGAGTCATTGTCTCTCACTTATCAGAAACTAAGAGAGACTGAAGCAAACATTTTTCCTGCCATGAGACATCATAACAAGCTGGGAAAAAGTTACAAGCTAGTGTTCTAACATTGCTTCTTCAGCTCAATCCCAGAACAAAATCATTCCAAATCCCTGTAACAATGACAGTTCACATATAAAGAATAAATTAGGATGCTACTGTATATTTGTAGTTCAAAAGAATCTTGTCATTAATATTTTTCATGATACTCTACAATTCTACCATGTAAAAACACTGTAAGTAACTTTTATCACTCAACATAAGCATGATTCCACTATAATAATAATTTGAAGAAAAGCCTTATATAAGTCTGTCTCTTTGATTAGAAACTAAGGATGGAGTTATAAACATAAAAGTGCTAGATTAAAGAGTAAAGGCATTTTTTAAGGTTCTTGATTTGTAGACCTGAAATTGCTTTTTTGAAGGTTTTATCAGATTGAATTTCTATGAGATTCTATCTTCTAAACAGAGGAGAGTGAAAATCCTCCTTGTGTGAGATTTAATAATGTAAATACAATACAATGGACTGTTGGTGGTTGTTTCTTTGTTTGTTTTTAAGGCACTGTCATGCTAAATTGGCCAAGCTAGGCTTGAACTTGGGATCCTTTTGCCTCAATCTCTCAGAGAGCAAGGATTACAGGCATGTGCCACCACACCTGGTTTGGGCCCTTGTTTTTAAATTAAGCCTCATCTTCTATAAAACCTAAACCTTTGACAAAGCAGAAAATTCTAGCTCAGTGTCAAGTTCGTAAAACATATTCATCACCCATCATCCATGTGCAAGCTGCTAAAATAGGAAGGCGATGGAGAAAAAGGCAATGTTTCCATTTGCTATGCAAATGCTTGGCAAACCTGGAGAGCTTGTTGGGTGGAGTTTCTTTGGTTGTTTTTCCTTCTGCTGTAACACCAAGCATAAAGCATCTAACAAACAAGATGTAATATGACAAACAAGGGGTGGCCTTAGGCGTACTTCTGAATGAGTGATTGGCACACCTGTATTCAAAGGAGGTGGCAATAAGAATCAAGAAACTGATCTTATTATTTTGTTGCTGCTTTTACTTGTCATGTGGGATGGGATTAGAGTGTTTCCCTTTTAAATGGTTTTTAATGTGTTTGGCCAAAGGAAAAAAAATCAGAGGGCTAGGGATGTAGCTCAGCGGGCACAGCGCCTGCCTGGCAGACACAAAGTCCTGAGTTTGATCCCTGGTACAAAAAAAATACAAAACACACACACACACACACACACACACACACAAAACAGAGCAGTTGGTAAAAGTCCAGTGCTTCACCATCTGCCATCTGTCTGTATTGCATTTCCTTCATTGCTGTTCCAGCAGCTCTGCCTGGGAGGACTAACTCTTTACAAATAGGTCACATCTACTCATTTTGGCCAACAGCCCTAGACATAAGAAAACACGACTTTCCCCTTGCCTGTTCTTTCTTTTTACATGTGAAATTATCAAGTAAAATTGAAATCATAAAAATTGTACTTCTTTTGAGTATCCTTCCAGAATTTTACAAGCAGAAATAAAGACAGACATGTGTATATAAACAGTTAAAAAATGCACTCACAAAGAGTCATCCTACATACATACATATAATTCTAATTTTACTTTACACCATATCCTGAACATCTGGAAGGCTCTAGCTCAGTTCTTAGTACCACTAAAAGTAAAAGTGAAGATGCAAAATCTGAGGTCATTCTGTGTTTGGTCACAGATGCATACTGTTATCTTGAGCAAATTACTTCTTAAGATCTCAGCTTTTCCAACTGTAAAAGGAAACTGCCGGAAGGCCTGTGTTCTGTGTTCTCAGTCCAGTTCTCTGGGACATGTTGGCCACATAGGACAAGTGTAAGGACTGTTCACAGGCAGAAGTAGGACATGGTCCTCTGACATGAACTCTGCCAGGAAGGAAACCAGCTTTTGCCCTGATTTGCACTACAGTGAAATGAGAGGCAAGTAAAACATTTCAGGAGAACAGTTTTCACATTTCCTACATTGTCTCTGTCATTTAGCCTCAGACATTTGCACATTTGCTTCCAGAGGAATTGGAGCCAATATTTTAATTATTCCAACACTCAGAAGACACTTCCATAGGAAAGAGCAGTCTGAGAGACGATAGAAAGTTGGTGTTTCCACGGTTTGACTCTGGTCCTTTCTGTCTTGTGGTCTGATTTTCAGAGTGTTTCACCGAAATGGACAACTTGGTATTTTCCAGCATAGCACATGTAGAATGACCACTGCCATTGTTTCAGTTTTGTTTTTGAGTTTTAAAATTCCTTAGAAGACAACTGTGTTTGAGGCCATTACAAGTTAGTACCTTGGGTTTGCTCAATATTGGATAAAATGTAAATTCTCGGTAAATGATGACAACTATTACTATTAAATGATGAAAGGTAGTAAGAGTCAATTAAGATAAGGTTGAAGATTTAAAAGACATTCCACTATGTCAATAAGATTGAAGAGAATCATAAAAACAACATCTTTAATATGAAAAATAATCAGTCCTCAGAAGATTCTGTCATATACCCCAAAATTTACATTATACACCCTCCCAGTAAGGCCAAATCAGGCATTCATTCATATTCATTTTACATTCATTTTGAGGCTTAGAAAATTTAAGGATCTGACTCTAGGAAAACTATTTCACACTTTGATTTCCTCCTGAAAGCTGAGATTTCCAGGGAAATCAAACCAAAAAGAAATATAAATTCACTTTAGACTGTGGGCTATTCTTGTAAGACCTATTGCTTGGTATCTCTGAATTCCACTCGTGTTTCTTTGAAGAAGAATAAAAACTGAGGATGAAGGAAAATACTTTATTAGAAATAATGAGTTGCTAAAGAATTTAATGAGTTGTTGGAAGCTCCTGAAATTTGAGTTTCTGAAATGAATTCTTTCAGACAGTAGACATATGACTCACCTTGGCCATCAAGGCAGGCTGAGTCATCTAAAGTCAGCTGAATCACCTGCTTTTAGCTCTGTTTTATAAGAATTCAGGCCGTCTGGATATTTTTGTCTCTCTGATTGCAAGTATTAAGCATTTAAATATATGGAGAATATGATGGCCTTCTTAGGAAAAAAACACACAGATTGCTCATGCACAGATGGACTGTGTTAGAGAAAACAGATTAATAATTTCTTTTAGTTCCTGATGATGAAAAAAATGACTCTGAACATTTACCTTACTAGATTCTCCAAAACCAAATAATACTTCTAAGGACCCAGATTAAAATTTAAGAGACTGAAGCCCAAGTAGGTCCAACACAGGCACAAAGAAGGCCAGAGACTGTTTTGAGACTTCATCAGCAGAGTTTGCTTTTAAAGTCTGGATGGGATACCACACTAGACCTGCATGTTATGAGTGGGGTTTTTGTAAAAGGATATTTCATGATAGGAGAATATTAAAAGAAGTCAGCAACAATTTCAACAGAAAAACTAAGAAAGTTATAGCTTTTGATGGGGGGTGTACTGTTTCCTTGGTGTGTGTGTGTGTGTTGTGTGTGTGTGTGTAGTGCTTTAATGGAATAAAGATTTAATGGAGATAGGCTGGCATAAAGGGAAAAATCCAGGTCAAGGAAGTGAATATTCTTCATGAGCTTTGTGATCCAGATGTCCACCCAGCTTTTCTAAGGTTTGGGGTCTTCATTTGGTCAGTGAAAGGGTTGTGTTACATTGGCATTTCCCAAACTTGCTTGAGCATGAGCAGTACCCAGAATGCTTGTCAAAAATGCAAATAGGCCTGGCTTCACTTAAGCTTGTTGAATACACATCAGAAAGGAGAAGTGATATTTTAATCAGCACCTTGGGTGATTCTTCTTTCAGATAAATTTGGGTAAGGCGAATGAAAAACAAGACTATCCTGCACACAAGGAAATATATCAGAAGTCAGAACAAAATTAGTGTTGCCCTCTGGATAGCTTCCTTGAGAAGTTCAATCTCTTTTCACCAACACGTCTGCTAACAAAGCTCCTTGAAGCAGTCTCATTCAGAAGAGTAAAAGTCCATAAACCACAAACTCATTCTTTCATGTATTCGACATTATTTTTTGAGTTATCACAGGAACGGGATTCTTTAGACAGAACTATGAACACGACGGGCTCCTAAATTTGTGGAGCTTGTTTTTTAGAAGGGGAGATGAATTATATGTAAGTGAAAAAATAAATAGGAATGTTCTAGAGGGTGATAAGTGGTACACTGGGAAAAAACAGAGAAATAGTCTTTAAAAGTAACAAGGGATGAAGAGCCTACTCTACAGGCTTTGCTTAGGAGATCTGGTGAAGACTATTAATACATGATCTTCCCTACCCTCAGATGAATTTTCTGGAGTGTGAAATAAAGGACTTACCTAGAAAATGGTGAGACCAGAGCCCAGGTTTCCTAGTGTTTGGAGGTAACTTGTTTTCTAATGAGTTTAGCCTTCTGAATGAATGAAGATGATCTATTTTTGCCTTAGATTTATTTGTCTGAGTCCTTCTGTATTTATCACTAGCTAGTGTTTAAGTGATGAAATAAGTTTAAAGATATGTTTTGTTTCCCAACCAAAATGGTGAGAAAACCTAGTAGCTGATTTTCAAGAAACTAAAGGACAATGATGAGACAATAATAGTGAGGCGCTGTTGACATTTTGTATCACCTGGCAAATACTGCAAGAATGTGGTTTATTCTCAGTCAAGGGATATCTGGGAATGTTTGATCGCCAGAAATGAAAATCAATCCCAATTCTGATCCACTTTGGCTAACTAGCATGAAAGTTATTTTTGCTATGGATCTTTATAGCCACATCTATCTGGACTCATAGCATTACCTAAATCCTCCTATTGTAAGGAATTTTTTAAAAATCCAATTTTTTAAAAAATATACTCAATCCGTTCTGATACATGATTTCTGAAATATTCGACCAAATACTGGCTCTATGTAAAACAATTCACCATTGATACAAGTTCCCATTCTGACATTCCTAGACTATTTTTTTTTCTTTTTTTGTTGATACTTGGAAGGTAAGATTTAAAATCTGAGGTCAATGAAATTTTTATGTTTGGCGTTTGGTTTCCTACACTGGAATACTTTAAGACTGGTACTTGTCTTCCTAAGCCAGCCTTACTGATGCACCAGTCTGAACATCTATGTGAGGGTCACTTATATAGGTATAGAGGAGCCACTGCCATCTGGTGTATCACACAAGATACTACAGTTTGCATGTTTAGCAATCTCAACAGCAAGAGTCAATTTTCCAGACGATGAGAATTTTCTCCAAGACAGGTAAGAAATTTCCAATGGCCATAGAAATTAAATACGATAAAATATTGTTTAACTGGTACTAAAGTAACTGAAATCCCTATTCAAGGATTTTTTAGTGGTTGAAAGAGGGTAAAAAGGGTGTAGGGCACCATTCTTTGTATTTAGGAGGTAAAAAAGGAGGCAAATTTAGGAGGCAAAAAAGTAAACACTGAAATTTAGTTACAAAAAAGAATTATAGAACATGTCTAGATTATCTGGAGCAGTCCATAACAAATTCAGTGTTTGGGAGGGTAATTTTGATGCCCAGTGGATCTTAGTCATTAATTATATGCATCACTTCTTTCAGGTGGATTTTCACCAAGTTTTTATGCAGCAGGAGATAAATGTTTCCTGAATCCTTTGAATCTTACTAGCACCACTAATGATCAGCATCTCTGCACTTACTAAGTTCCCTCCTGTTGGTGCATAGAACCAGTCAACTGAAGAAGCCTGTGCTAAAGGACAGCCAGTTAGAATCAAGTAAGATCTGGTCCTACGGTTGGGAATTTAATGTACTTCAGCAAGCTCATCCCCTGACAGCAGTGTCTACTTCACAGATGAATCAGGAAGGCTAAATGCCCGGCTCAATGCATAGTACATTATTGGTGCTCAGAAAATGTTCCAAGTATACACGCACACAGCAGTCCAAACGAGTCCTAGAAGTAGATGTGCTTCTTACTAAGAACTCTTATAAATTCATTATAAACTCTCTTAGCTCAGACAGAAAGTCAAAAACCAAATCTGAATGTCTGAAAAATTATCTTCTGTTCTCAGTGACTTCACAATTAGAAGATCATTTTGGATGGTTTATTTTAAAAAGCCTTCCACAATTCTCTCTCTCTGTCTCTCTGTCTGTCTCTGTCTCTGTCTCTCTCTCTCGCTCTCTCATATATATATATATATATATATATATATATATATATATATGTCTGCTTTGAGGGTTTTTAGGACTAGGTAGAGGCAGGGAACTGTGGTTGGCAACTGGCTATTTGGTGACTAATGATTTTCAAGTAGCAGTTTGGCTGAATTTAACTTCTCTTCTTAAAAAAACATGTACTTTGCTAAAATTTAGCTTAAAAAGTTGATCTCCATTATCATGGTTTTCTAAGCATTCTCTATATGTCATTAAGTGAATATTACATTTTAGATAGGAAATCAGTATTCTTCTCTAAAAAGCTTTGAGAATAAATATCTGTTTTAATTGTTTTTAGGAAAGAATTTGATAAGCAAGTATAATACTAGAAGGAAAGTTCAAACTTAGTTTTAAGTGAGTTATTTTCATGTCTAGCTACATTTTCCAGGATATTAACAGCGGAATTGTCAAGGTTTGGGTAAGTCACAAACTTTTTTCCTTTCGTGTGTGTGTGTGTGTGTGTGTGTGTGTGTGTGTGTGTTTCAAAGATTATAAGACTGGTAGTAATTGGTAGCAAAACTCTTCCGTAGTCTCCGCCATCCTAGGTTTGAAACTAGGTGAAACACACAGTCCAGATAAATGCATTCTTTACCACTAGGGGGTGACAGCTGATAATGAATCAGCTTCCTTAAAGCGAGCCAAACTACAAACTGGATTATGTTGCTGTTAGACTACTGTTTCTTTTATTGATTGCCTGGCGATGTTTGTTTTGAAGCATTTTATTTGCTGAACATTCTCCACACCCAACACCCTTCCTGTTGTGATATGTCCCCTGGGCCTGACAGAGACAGTTAGTGTTCCACAGCTTCCAAGTAGCTCTGTCCCCAAAACCACTTACCAGGTAGGGACATTTATCTGGTCCTGTATTCATTTTGTAATTATGAATTGTTCAGAGATCCTGTGATGGGCATTGGGAATGCAACTAGGGACAAGAGGATAATGCCTGTCTTCATAGAATTTTTATCATAAGGGGAAGATTACAAAAACCACGTAAACAAATGCACAAATAAAATAATTGTGAGCATTAACCAAATAGATGAAGAACAGAAACATGAGAGTGAGATATAAAATAGTGGAATTCAGATAAGACACTAAATTAGATTAAATAATTACATTGCCTAAGGCTTTTGCTCTTCTCTATCTATCTATCAGAATTCAAAGTCATATTGTACCCTGCCTTCTTTGCTTTCCACTTGCATAGACTCTGGCAAAGTCTTCAGAATTCAAGTCGTCTGGTGCCCTTGAAGGTTGGGATGTCACTGATGAATGGGATCTAGCACCAGCATCCTTCCTAGCAGGCTTCTCACAGATACTTGGAAAGCTTATTAAAAGAGGTGTCAGATAGAAGGAATATGCCTGGCCTCCATCTCTGCATTTCAGCCTGGTTAGCTTGACTTTATTTTATCTAATTAATTGGAATGCTTCTTGAGAAATATTATACTTGTCCGCACGTAACTCAAATGACATATTTGCTTTTTAAAAAGTAAGTCATTTAACGTGGAAAATTATATTGATAGAAATATCATTAAGACTATCACATTATTGTCATTGATGTCCCTATGTGTTTTCTAGCCATTACAGAACATTTAATGGTTTTCTATTTTAAATTTTTTCCTTACCTCTTTATTCTATAATTTAAATCCTTTTTAATCTTTCAACTTCTAATGTGTTTCTTACTTTCTTTTCTAGGAGTCTGTTTTTCTGTCTTAACTTTTGCTGCCTGCCATATGTATTTTTTCCTTTTGCTTATTGCAGAAGCAATTGACTAAATAATATTTACTTAGGATTTTATAATAATTTTATCTCTAGGAAAAAAATGTTGACTGGCTATGCAATTATCCTTTTCTAGCCTCTCCCTTGGGATTAGGGATGGGACAGGTGACCTAGTTCTAGCCAATGAGGTAGAAAGGGAAATGTATCTCTGAGTTCATCTCTACAACACTTTCCCTCACATAGTTCTCAGAACCTAAGCATAACTAGATTCTGCTATAAGTCGACTAAAGATATTTTTTGAGAAAAATACATTCTCCGCGATAAAGGGGGAAAAGCATATGTAGATCATGGACTGACGGCAGAGGCTCTTCCCTTGCTGTGCTTGAATGAGGTTGTGGGGGATGAAATGTCTGCATCTGCAAAGGCATCCTGTGAACAGAATCTTGATGCCCATCCAGTGCCCTCAACAACACGGAGCCAATGAACCAGATCTGACTAACTTAAATGATCATCTTCTCGCGTCTTATATCTTCTGTCATTCATTCAATGCCTTTATTATTTTGCCACTACTAATTTGATATACTGTCACTGGGACCCACGTGTAACCTAGAAAACACAGTCCAATATTAAATCCCTCAAAAACTTCATCTCACTTTTAATTTTAATATCCCTTAGGACTTGGCCCGGTGTCATTAGGGAGTAGTGACAATCTACTTAGTTTTCCTTCCTTCCTTTCCACTTCCTCCCCCACTGAATGAATTTCTTGAAATTAATATAATATGCTTATTTAAGAGACTACTGCATTGGGAGAAGGAGCCTCCTCTATATGGGTCTGTTATACAGAATGTATGGACGTCAGAGAGTGGTTTATGCTCACTTTGCCACGCAAATGGTGATGATTATGAGCTTCACAAGCACATGATTTTAGAAGACAGACATCGTTGTCTTCTATCTTTCTACCAGCCTGTACTGTGCCTTGCACAGAGTATAGGCAGTGGGTGAAGAAGTGGGAGGAGAAAGGAGATAAGAAAGTCGGAAGTAGGAAAGATGCATTTAGCTCTTCGATGGGTATGATATAGATAATTGTAAGTCCCTGGAAGCATAAACATTGCCTTATTCATCTCTGCATCATCTGTACTAGGGTTTCTAAAAATATAGTCTGATCATTCAGTCAGTTGGAGCTGTGCTAAAGTCAGAGTCCTGGGATTCATTCCAAAGCTATAGAATCAAACTCCCTGAAAGTGGGCCCAAGAATCCATGATTTTACTCACTTGTGATTTACTGCCTCTATATGCATGATGTGCAGTAAATATAGCACAGATAAATAAGCCAATCTTTAAAGTCATTCCTTTAAAATCTAACATATTTACTTAATGAAACAAAATATTTTATTTAACAATGAAAAAGGGCCTTTTTTCAGTAGGTAAAATAGTTTTTTTTTGATAATCAAGATAAACTATTTAAATAATTTACTCTTAAATGTAAATAAATAGAAATCAAGAGTAAGGTTTATCTAAAAATACTTTGGCAATAGACAATAAAGCAAGCATTCCAGGTCCCCAACCCTTGAAATATCTCTGAGTACATCTCTGTAACACTTCCCCCCACATAGTTCTCCTCAGAACCTAAGCTTTTCTGCTATAAATTGACTAAAGAGGCTCACTTTCCAAATAGGAATAAAATAGATCTACAGTAAAAAGAATGAAGTTTCAGCTTGGCAATAACCAAGTGTTTCTGATACAAGTGCAAGATCAAATCGCCTCATGCCAATCACAACCCTACTTCCTTTAATGACTTGTACATTCCTCCTCTGCGGAAGTAAGGTTATGCTGTCTACGACCCACATTGGCAAAACGAGATCAACTGTGTATGGAGGTGCCATCTGCTCCTTTGTCTGCAGGAAGAGAGAAAACTTTTATTTGAAAAATAAACGATGGGGGATTAATAGTGCATATCAAGGAAGTGATCTATTTGACTGGAGAGAGTGAAGACATCTTAATCCAGACAGTTTGCACAACAAACTGGACAATAACTCCATTGTAGCTGACCAAACTGAATTGATCTCTTCCCAACAGAGCAAGTCCGTTTCTCCCCTTTCTCCTAACATGCCATGTTCCTTACAACCTATGTGCATTTGCTCAAAGCTGTTGCTCTAGCTGGAATTCGTTATTCTCCTCCCAACAGTAGTAAGAATGATGCTCATGATAATCACTAAGAAGTAACCATGTGCCTTATTTAATTTACCTTCCTGAATCCTCACAACAACTCCAAAAAGTGCGTACCACTGTTACTCCCATTTCATAGATAAAAAAATGAAAGGTAAGGCAGGTTAAATTACTTGGCTAAGATAATCTGGCCAGTAAGTCGTACAATGAAGATTCAAAGCTAAAGATGTATAATTCTGAAGTTTATATTTGGAGCCATTCCACATCCATTGCAATTTCTTTGTTTACTTATTGTTCACAAAGCCCTGTTTGACTTTTTTTCTTATCTAAACCATATATGTTTGTACTTCAAATAATGCAATATAGAGTGTTGGAGAAAAAAGGACTTCAGAAGCCACCTGGACCATCTCCCTTATTTTTACAGGTAAGAATATTGAGGATTGGAGACATACCTGTTAGAGATCATAGAAAATGCAGTCATTCCCATAGGGCAGAATCTTACTGATTTTTGGGGCCTGCTCCTAGAGCTTTTGAGTCAGGTGTAAGTGCTTGGGAATACGTGTTTTAAAAATAGCTACATGGTAAGTCTAATCAGACAGAATTAGGGATCGCTCGCATTCTGCACCACTTGGCATTTCATCTATGTTGTGTAATCTCTCAAATCTTACTCTTTGGGGACCTTGTTCTATATTTCAGTATCCTTTGCAGTGTCCAGCCAAGAGTGAAGCATGCTTAATCTGTCTGGTAATTACTTGTAAATTGAATTGAGGAAAGTTTTAGATACTGGATATTTGGTTAGAAAATTAGTAGGGAAATGGATTATGTCAGTTTGGTCCAAGATCACATGAGAGTAAATACTCTAGGTAGGAGGGAAAATTGATGCTGACTGTACAATGTGCCTAGTCTCATCTGCTTCCATTTATAATCCCTAGGGAGCCTGGTGGATCAATGACCAGATAGCAAAGTCTTGATTTCAGACTTTTCTTTGCCTTCCAAATCTGGGTAGTTGCCCTTGATAAATGGGATCCCTAGATGCTTGGGGGATGTCTGACTTTGCCACAAGCACATGGAACCAAACCCCACTAACACTTTTGCTTTGGAGTGGCAGAACCTTTTATGGAAACAGAGTGTACTTTTTGCTTTACTGAGGGATCTTTAAATAGCAAGGAACAGCAACTCAAAGCTTTCCAAAGAGCTACTTAAAGTTATTTTTCTCCATGACAACAGCCTGCCAATAAGGGTGGAATTTAAAGAGCAAGGACCCCAAGAAGAAAGAGAGAAGGGAAATTTCCCTGCTAAGTGGTACACTCAAAGAAAAACCCAAGCCAGCATGTAAATTCCATACATTGACTCACAACTATAGAACAGATGAGATGAGCAATCAAACAGCGTTCTTTAATTACCTATATGCAAAAATCAAGAAGATATTTAAAAATATTCACTTGGTGGAGGATGGGTAGAGGGAGTCACTCACAGGCATACATTATGACTGCTGGTACTGAAACAAAGAATTTTTTTTTTTTTTTGCTTGGAGGGTTTGATTTGTTTGAGTGCTTAAAGCAACTTCTGAATACTCCTACGGGCCCATTTCTTGCGCCTGCACCTTGCAGAAACACCTTGGCCCTGCCTCATGAAGTCTGACTCTCAAGCCCAACTGTCCTGGTCTCAACTCTAGAGTCCCTGTTTTGTAAGAAGTGAAAAACATTCAGATGCTTCTCGGGGATACCCTACATCCCCCCTCATGTAAAAGTCTGCCTTTATCCTCCGTATTAGGGTTATTTATGAGACCTACCTTCTACTCCTATTGTCCCCAGGATGGACTTGCCTTCATAAATTGCTTACCCTCCACCCTTAAACATACCCCAGGCTAAGTGAACAGCATTAGCTTTAGACTTGGTCCATCCCAGAAACAGAAGATTCAATTTTCTGTCTGTTATACAGATGCCCTCTTTAGTGTTCCCTACAAGAGCTCAGGAGGGCTTTCAATTTTGGATTCTTGGACAGTGAAACAGTGACAAGTAGCTATTTAGCTTAATAGTGGCAAGCTTCACTCATGACCAGTACCAGGGATTACCATTCATTTGACAAATATTGTTGAGAACCCTGCTTATGTTAAGCATTGAGGTAGGCACTGGCAGTAGATGAATTTGGCAGTTATCAATGTTTTCCTCCTGGAGTATAAAGTGGTTTTTCTATAATGATTGACTCTAGTTTGCCCTTTGAAGTCATGTGATTAGCCATTCCATACTTCCATTCCTCTGATTTGAAGAAAACAATCAGATCCTATCAATGTCCACTGCCATTCTAGTCATCTTTCTCTTTGGATATATTGCAACTGGTCAGTGAGCCTTTCAAAGGAGATTGCTCAGAATATAACCTGATTCCCTGTCCAGTTTGGATTCTCAGGTTACAGTGGCCTAACTCTGTGGAGTTACATTGTTGGACATGATTCCAGAGTCTAGAGGTGCAAGTTTGCATATGTATATGTCCCTTGGGGAGAAGGAGTTAAAAACATTAACTTCAACCTAGGGAGTTGTTTTTCTTCTCCTCCTTTTTAACCAGAAAATAAATGCGATTGTAGCTTTGAAAACTGAAATGCTAGCTTTTAAACAACTTGAAAATAATAGAGTTCAAGCTTTTTAGAGGAAAATGGGCTTCATAAAACCTCTGTGATCAGAACCCCTACATTGTCCTTTCAGTTGGTAAATTGAGAATAAAGGTAATAAGAAAGTAATCGCTTTTAACTGCATTTCATTGAGAACCAATGTCCCTGTGACCAGTAAATAATGTTAACTTAAAAAAAATGAAAGCTAGGCTTCTCCACTGTGGCAACTTAAATAGGCTGTGATTACAGTCCTTGAACTTTTGCCCCCATGGAGTACAGCTTGACTTTGAGGGAAGGGGTGCAGGCCTGTGTTCCATCGAGCCTACTCAGTGCCACCTATGGCAAAGGTCTCAGCTAATATATTAGGCAACCCCTCTGCTCTTCTGACTTGGCTTCTTCAAAGACTGAAAAGCATCAGACTGGCTCCAGGAAGAGTTGACCATTCCCTCTCATTTCCGAGTTTGGAAGGCTGACTTGTTTGAGATGATTATCCCATGCCCTCTTGTATTCTGCTCCCAGGATGCATTTTCTGCTCTGCTTCGTGCCCTAGGTGGCTGATCTCCACCGGTATATCTCTTGGCTTGCTGACTGGCTTCCAGTTGGGTTTGGCCAGGGAGACACATTGTGGGAGACTGGAGGGTGGGGAGAGAAGGAAGGGAGGTGGGAGCGAGAGACTAGTATACACTTTCCAAGCTGTCTACTTATGTATTGTTCCTCTAGAAATAGCTGTACCCAATTACTGGAAATTAAGCTCTTGCCAAGCAACCTCTCATCTATGATTCCCAGTCTCATTGGCCTTTAGTGTCGTATTTCTATCTGTTCCTCTTGGCCCTTGGTCTTAGGAAGACTGGTAATGTCCTATTTTGTTTATCTTTGGATACCTCAGCTACCTTAACTTTTCCTTAACCTGCCCTCACCTCTGTCCTGTCATTACAGTCTCTCAAGTTGAACATCTGGAATGCATTTCTTCCTTACGGGTAAAGGTCTGGAGATTTGAATCTCTTCTTGTTAAGTCATACGGTTGGTGCCTTGCCATCAACATGAGGAAGCTTTCTTACCTTCTTTGGACAAATGTAGTGCTACTGATAGGAGCACAGGTAAGCAAGCACACATCACAGCTCATCAGAATCACCTGAGAAACTTTGAAAAAGATATAGACTCTGGGGCTCTACCTATTAAGTCAGATTCTTCGGGGATGGGCTCCCACAACTAATGCTTGCTTGCTTCTTTCTTTCTTTCTTTCTTTCTTTCTTTCTTTCTTTCTTTCTTTCTTTTGAAACAGGGTCTCACTGTGTAGTCCAGGCTGGTCTTGAACTTACTATGTGGACCAGGCTGGCCTTGAATTCACAGCCTGCCTCAGCCTCCCAAGTATAGGCATGCACCACCATGTCCACCTCCTCACATTTTCTATTTTTTTATTTTCTTCTTTATTTTTTTCTTTTCTTGTTTCCATTTTTTTTTATTTTAAAGAGATAAAACCAAGGAAAGTAAAACAGAATAAAACCAATCAGAAAAAACCAGAGTAAGTGATAAAGGACTTCACAATATTACAAAATCAACAATAGTTACCATAATGCCTTTTGTTGTCTTCAAAATATCTGCAGATACCCTCGGACATACTAAAAATCAAACAGAACTGAATAGAACAGAAACAATAAAAACAAAACAATGGGTACAATAAAGGACTTCAAAACAAGACAATAGTAAATTCAAAATGGCTACCACATAATATATCTTACTATATTTGAAATAGCTGCTCATGCCATCAGATATAACATAAACAAAGCAAAAGAGAATAAAACCCATCCCAACAAAACAATGAACAAAGTAGGACTTCAAAGGAGACTATAGGGAATCAACAATGGCTACCACCCTCAGAAGGAGACCCTCCCCAGATGCCATGCTGCATATTGCTATCTTCTGAACAGATGATCAGACCACTGGTCCTAGATCTGCAATGTTAGTGAAACACCAAAGCACCACAGGCATCCAGTTGCATTTCACCTTGACAGCTATCATCAGAGCTTGTGTTTCTCTGAATCAGCTGGTTACTTACAGGGGGTAGCAGGGACTGGCACTTCTTGTTTGTCAGCTGGCAAGCTGGAAGGGGCTGGGATCTGACTGTCCCCCTGCCAGCAGCAGCCTGTGCATGGTGCTGCTTCGGGAAGGGTGGGGTTTGGTCTCTCTCCCTGTAGTCCACCATGGCGCTGACTCACAAGGAAAGGCTTGGCTCTGGATGTCCCCTGTCCCGCAGCGGCTCGCGCATGGGGCTGGTTCAGGCAGGGTGTGGGGGGAGGCTTGTTCTCTCTCCCCCTGCAGTCCACGATGGCACTCCACAATTTCTATGTCAAAGAAAGAATGGCAAAATGGTGAGAATTGTTCCAGTTAGGTGCTAAGTACATGGAGTTTGTTACACTATTTTCTCTGCTTGGTATGTGTCTGAATTTTTTCATTATTAAAAAAGAATCAGATATATAAGCTTCTTAATTGAGGACTACTGATTCAAAGTAGGAGTCTGACGTTTGTTTTGCTAATCTCATTGCTCTATGTTCCTTGGCCTGAGTCAGACTGTAAGGACTCCATATGTATAAACAATTGTCATGGAAAAATGGGATCCACATCTACTATTTCTTATAATCTTAGGTATGAGAGACCAGGAACTCAAGTGCCTACTTCCTAGGATACTTTTATAGATTGAGTTAATCCAATTTGACCAAACTTCTCAAATAGTTCTTTCATACTCACATAGACATACTTTGTGATCTTTAGTAAATTCTGTCAATATAGGGAAATTCCACATCAGTACAATCTAGTATGCCTCTTTCTTCTGTTCCTTCTTTGTGAGAAATTTCTCACAAGTTCCCAGTTATATCTGCACTAAACTAAAAAAGGACTCAGAATTCTAAGTGGCACACTGAAGTTTCTAACTCCAGCTCCTGTGTTATCTTGAGCAGATACTTAACCTTTTCAGTGTTTCTTAAATTCATAATACAGTAGTTAAAAGCATTGTCTCTGGATTTGAATCCAAGTTTTGCTAGTTCTTAGCCATGTGACTTGAGGAAAATTGCTTAACTTTGTATGCCCAATTTTTTCGTCTGTAAAATGGAAATATTAATAGAAACCACATCATGGACTTGTTGACATTAAATGAGCTACTCTGTGTAAAGGGAATAGCATAATGTCTGGTGTATAATACAGACTATGTTAGTGCTCTCAATATTGTTATTGTTACTAAAATTTATCTTTAAAGTTTTCAAGGCCAGGCAGGAGGGAATATAGCAAGGATTTCAGGGAATTTAGTTCCAACACTTGCCTGGTAAGCACAAGGTCGTGAGTTTGATCCCTGGTACAAAAAAAAAAAAGTTCCAAGAGATAGGTCTTCCAAGGCTTAAAAAAGACTAATCAAATTTGAGAACTACTGCTGCAAACCTTGTAGAAATGTATGACTATAAAATTTGGGGGCAATAAGATCTATTCAAAAAGACTTGGATAGCTGATTTTCTAGTTGCTGTCATTTTGCATAGTTCTGAGCTTAAGCATCAAGCTGGATTGAAAATTGCTCTTTCTCTGCTCTGGCCCGGAACTGACATGAGCAGTTCAAATTGCTGGATTTGATGTGTGGGAAGTGGTAGTGAAGGAAAGAATCAAGGCACGCTGAGGATGTTCCTAAATCAAACAACAAAAGACAGAAGGTTGAAATGGCCTTGGCTTATGTATCTCAACTCTCAGCCAACTTGAGGACACATGGCTTCATGTTCCTGTCAATTAAAAACTACACAAATGTGTTTTGAATTTCTATATGAGGGTGTATTACTTCCTAATGCTGACTATTAAAATTCCTGATAAAATCCAATGTCCAGAAAGTTGGACAATGAGAGAGAGAGAGGAGAGAGAGAGACAGAAAGAGAGAGAGAGAAAGAGTCAAAGAGAAAAAAATTTGGGATTTTTAATAATTTAGTGCAAGAATATATACCTTAATAGACAATTCTACACTAGCAATTACTTAAGTTCTCCTGTGGTTGGGAGGAAAAGGCAAATCCCCTGTTTTCATGGAGGCTAGGCTATCTTAACCTACCTTTAGTCAACATCTATATACCTTAACATAAGGATTCTTGCTTAATTTTTTTTTACATGAAGAATCCAGGCTTTATAGGAGTCAAACGCTAAATGACATAAACTGATTCACTATTATCTAATCACTTACACTCTGGCATTTTCTGTTGATTTTTTTTAGTTCACTGTGGCATGTATTTAAAAGTCATCAGCTGAGAAAAGTCAGATTCTATTGTTAGTGTTGACCTATGAATAACACAGAGAGGTATTGCCATAGTACAAGGACTCAGTTATACATTATCATTCACCCAGTTGTTCTGAAGCCTCAGGAAATCAAATTGGGTAGCTGTTTGCTTTGGAATAACATGCTGCAATAACTAGGTCTGTGCTTGACTTTTCTGTATGAGTTTTTATTTTTCCACTCCATGCTCTAACATGTATCATGAACAGAAGTGTGTGATAATGTTTTCTGGTTACCTTGGATGGTTTAATATCAAACAGTTGACCAAAATTGAATAGTCAGTCTCAGTCTTCACACTAGGTCAGGATTGGGTGGGGGACCCAAACTAGCTGAAGTAGAATATCTCCTCAGGATTAATTCCCACTCCCAACATATTATGGAAAAGTTATGAACACACAACAAAGCTAGAAGAATTTGTGGTGAATACCAGCCACCTAAACTCTACCATTTGCTTTCAACATTTTACTACATTTGCTTGATCACATATCTATCCATCTCTCCAGCTATTAACTCAAATTATTTTTTGTGAACTTCAAAGTAGATTGCAGACATTATTACACTTATGCATAGACATTTCAGCTTCTGTTCATTAAGTGGGGTTCAGTATTTAGAGTGGGCTTTCCTTTTGATGTAAAATTATATACAACAAAATACATCTATTGTAAGTGTACATTTGCAAGGTTTTGGTGATTGTATCTACTCAGGAGTAGAGTAACCCCTTATCCCATCAGGAAGGGAAGGCTCAAAAATGTGAGCCCAAAGTAGTGGGCAGCTATGACTCCAGTCGTCAGTCTCAAAGCCATCTGTGAATAAGAAAGCTGACATACTAATGTGGAGGTAGATCTAAGAGAGAAATATAATTCTGAAAGCCTTGTAGTCATTTCTGTCCTTATGTGAGTTTGTAAATTCCCATATTTACCTAAACAATTTTGAGTTTTCTTTTAGTTGAATCCATAAACTGTATGGACCAGGAAACAATTTTTCACAGACATTGGAAACTTAATTCTAAGCAAAATCTTAAATTTAAATGAAAGCAAAAATATGGCATCTGAAAACCTTGACATTAAGAACATAGTTATTGATAT
>RJWT010001523.1:0-47606 GCA_004365215.1 Cuniculus paca
TGGGAACTAACCATGATCCACAAGAACTCCATTAATCCTGCCCAATGGCTGTGCTATCGATGACTTAACTATCTTCCACTAGGACTGACTTCTTAAAAGTTCCACCATCTCTCAATATCGCCACCTTGGGGACCAAGCTTTCGGCACGTGATCCTAAGGAGAACATGTTCACCCCTACACAGACTGGAGCAAATATACACGTTCATCTTTTTTGTTTGTTTGTTTTTTTGTTTTGTTTTGTTTTGTTTTTGGTGCGGGGGGTCGAACTCACAATGTCGCCCTTGCCACTCAGGCGCCTATGCCAGTGAGCTAGATCCCCGGCCACATTCATTTTGTATTGGTCACTTTATTGAAGTTTTTTAGTAATCTTAAGGGTCTTCTCATTTGGTCTTACAAATATGATCGTAGATATCTAATATTGTTTGTAAATAATAGTTGTACCTCTGATTTATTTTTTCTATCTTCTACATTAGAATTCTTAGAAGGATTATTAGCAATTATGATAATGAACATATTTATCTTGTTCTAGATTTTAATAGAATATTCCTAGTACTTTCTCATAATGGATAATGCTAGAAATCTTTAACAGAGTCTTTTGTTTATGAGAAAGTATGCCTCTATTTCAATATTTCAAGTCTTTTTAAAAGTTAGGAGTTTTGAATGTTTCTGAGAGGCTTTTCTGTATATATTAGTCTAATATATTAATCTATATATCTATATTGGATCCATTATACTATAGCCATCATAGTATTCTTGGAATGGGCCCATATTGGTGGTGGTAAATTATTCTTATTGAATTCCAGTGACAGTATTATACTCACAATATTTATATCCTACTTAAATATTCATAGCTTGTTTTTGGTGCTCTCTTGGACAGTGTTTGTCATTGGGCTAAACTGAGTTAGCTGAGTATTATTCCAGCCTTTTCTATCCCCACAACAATTTATAAATCATGAGGAATATTTCTCACTTGAAAATTTGGAAGAATAGACAGATAAATTGCCTGCTCCCAGAACTCATATTTGAGAAGAAAATTCTTTATGTTTCTAATTTATTCTTCAGTGTTGAGTCTCATCTGGCTTTCTATTTCTTGGTCAGTTAGGGCATTGTATGTTTCCAAAAATTATCTACTTTATCAAAATCTTTTCACTCTATGTGAATATAGTAAATACATGTTGAGGAAAATGGAATATTCTGGAAAAACACACATAATCGTTTTTGTCTCATTTTTATCATCATTTTCTTTTTTAATGTTTTCTTGATATTGCCACTATTCTCCCTCTCCCTTCCTTCTCTTTCTCTCTCCGTGGTACCAGCTCTCAAATTTGAGCCATAATGGCATCTCCAGACTCTGATCTCTGTCTCCTCAAGTCAGAGTGAACACAAGTTCACCTTGTACGGAAGCCTGAAAGCTCTCTCCAGGCAGCAAGCTAGGGCAATCATAGGGCTCCTTTTACTTGTTTCCCTTCTTTCAGGATCACTGACCAGGGCAGCCTATTGTCCACTGTCTGAAGCCTTGGTTTTCTGGTTGTTTGAGGCAGAAGAGTAGGCCCTGTTCCTGCTGCTCCATCCTGCCTGGACATGGAAGTCAAAAAGTCCTCATTCTTGAGTTCTTTGTTTTAATTATCTCTCTTGATCTGTTCTACATCTTTGAGTATTTTTTTTCTTGAACCAAGAATAATATAAGGCTGCTGTATTTTCTGATCCCTTACATGGTTAAGAATATATTTTTGTGGACTTCACATATAATTGTCCAACTAAGTAGATGTACTATTCTTGGATCACAATATTTTTCTCAGAATTCTGTAGCTAAAGCTGCATTTTTCCTCTGGTATGCAGGGTACCAGGACATTCTGAGGTCAGTCTATTGTTTTGTTTCTTGAAGAATGGCATGTTTCTTCTTGACAAAGACTTGTGAGATTTTTTTTCTTCTATCCTAACAATTGAAAATTGTGTCTAGGTGTGAATCTCTTTTTATTCTGTGTGCTTGAAATACAATAGACTTTAACTCTATAATATTTTTCAGCTTCAATATTTTTTTCATTAACAGTGATCATGGGCTTCCGCTCCTTTCATTGTGGGTTTAATCCTCAGGAATACCTACAGTTCTTAAGTTCAAATTCAGTTCTCTTTCCCATTTGTCTCATCTTCATTTTCATAACTTTTATCTCTTTGTTCTTTTATTCTCACTTCAAGAAAAACTCTCATGTTTGTCTTACCCATTGCTGATTTTTAATGACACCGGTTCTATTCTTTATCACTTACAATGTGAATTTGAATGCTGCTCTTTCAACTTTCCTTTCCTTGCAAACTTCCCATATTCTACCTTGCTCCATTTGTGTTTCCATTTGTCTTTGAAAATATGCCTTTATTTTTTTCTCATTTTATGCTTTTGTTCTTCTAAGCCTCTTTTTTTTCGTGGAGTTTTGTTCCTACTTCATAAAGATCGTGATTACTCATACCTTATTGAGGGTGCCAAATACCTTCTACCCCCTCTCTCCTCCTTATTCTAGTACAAATTATTCTCAGAACTGTGACCTTCTTTTGGGTTTCAGGATGCTTCCACCTTTTCCTTATATTTTTAAAACTTAAAAAATGCTGTTGATTTTTATTTTACTCTTTATCTTCAGAATATTTTTATTTTTAATTGTGGTTAAATATATATAACGTTTGCCATCTTAATTATTTTTAAGTGTATAGTTCAGTGGTATTAAGTAGAGTCACATCATCATGCAACCATCACCATTAGTCATCCACAGACCTTTTTTCATCGTGCAAACTGAAATTCTGTACCCATTTGACAGTAACTCTTCATATCTGCCAGACACCTTCATTCTATTGTTTCTATAATTTTTACTCAGAATACTTCATATAAAGTGGAATCTATAGTATAAAGTGTAATACAAAATACAGTTTAAATAAGAATTTATTTCAGTACATGACACATTGCCATTAATCCCTCTCAAAATACTCCTCCTTGCTTGGAACCCACTTAACCCATTATTCTTGCCATTTTCTGCAGCAGTTCTGCAAGTCCTCTTTCATGAGTGTCTTTGCATGGCTGCCTCAAGGTCCTGATTGGTTCAAAATATTTATGGAAATTTCTGTCAAGCAACAACTCTATGGTGTGCTCTTATCTGACTGATTCACAGAATCTGGCACCGTGCGACCTCTGGCTCTTCCCCAAAGTCAAAATGACCATGAAAGGTAAGTTTTGAATTGATTCAGGACATTGAGGCAGCCACGGCAGCACTACTAAGGGCACTCAGGAAAGGGTATGTTCGAAGTGAGGGGGAGTAATTTGAGAAGGATTCATGGCGGTGTGGCTTTTACTGTAACAAAGTATTTTAAAGAGGCACTCACCGTGTTTTGGTCACACCTCGTATTTGCCCTTTGGTGACTGGCTTATTTCCTTTAGCGTAGTGTTCTCAGGGTTCATCCATGTTGTCTCATGGGTCAGAGTTTCCTTCTATGCCGGGGTTGAATAATAGTCCATTGTACATATAGATCACATTTGTTTCCATGTATTCATCCCTTGATGGACCCTGTGTGACTTCCACCTGTTGGCTCTTGTGAATGATGCTGCTATGAATACAAGGGTACAGATACCTCTTTGAGTCCCGCTCTTTCACCTTATCTTTGAATATCTTTGAATAGAAGTCTTATCCAGATGCAGTACTTGTCACGAGAGGGATGATGTGAATTTCCCATGGTTTTGTGCTCTCTCCTCCCAGGCCTAGTTCAATCACCTTCTCAGATATACAGCTAGAAAGCAGGTTGGTAGGCCCAATTCCCAGGCCAGTTTTTAGTCTATTCTTCAAAGCAGAGCAGATATTCATCTGGTATAGCTTTGGTGTCTTGTGGTAGAATAGTATCCTTCGCCCACTAATAGGTTATCTGATCTCCCCACCAAGGTCTGTATGAAAGTCTACACCAATGGCTAGCTACCCTAGCCAAACATTAAAATCACCAAAGGAAACTGTAAATGATACTCAACAGAGACTCCTCCCTGAACTAAATGGCTCTGAATTTCTGGGGGTGGTCCCAAGTATCATAGTTAGGAAAATCTTGTTGGGTGATGCTACTGTGGAGCCCTGATAGAGAACCAGTGCTTTACCTGATGAGGCCACTAAGGCTGTCATCTCTTTGTCACTGTACAGCTCTGGCCTGGAGAGATCCCATCTCCCAGGATGAAGGTGCCACTTCCAGACCCTGCCCCCTTTTTCCTACCAAATTATTTTCAGGGAGTTGAAATCTCTGAGTGAATATGGAAAGCTGGGTTATGGTGCCAGTGGTGGACTGTACACTGGGTTCCTCATCATTAGCCAGGTGTGGTGTCTGTAATCCCAGCACTCTGGTAGCTGAGGTAAGAGGATCAAAAGTTCAAGCCCATCCTTGGCAATATAGCAACTCAGTGAGAGCTTTGTTGCAAAATAAAATTTTTTAAAAAGGGCTGGGGTTGCAGTTTGGTGTGAAGGCCCTGCATTCAATCTCTAGTCTCACAAATGGAGAGAGAGGGAGAGAGAGAGAGAGAGAGAGAGAGAGAGAGAGAGAGAGAGAGAGAAAAGAAAAACATCATTTATATAGGGGCGTGGCTGTCCAGTTTTCTGGACTCTGATTCAACCTAGATGGGAGGGAAGAAATGTGTCCCTGTGTTCTGTGTGGGAAGAGCTACTCTGTTTTACAAGACAAAACAGAAGAAACCCACTCATTAGCAGCTCTTTTTTCTTAGTTCCTCTAGCTTCAAGTTTAGCAGAGATACTAGATTCTGGTAAGTGTTGCTTTTGGTCCAAGTCTAGGTTTTTGTCTTTCTTTCTGTATCTTCACAGGTGTTTAGCAAGAAGGTGGTTACGTTTCTTTCCATTGGCATGGGACAAAGCTAGATGTGTTTCATTTGTTTCCCTTATTTCTTCCCTAGACTGGAGGAGAGGGGTTGCAGCTGGTCTCCCTGTGTGTCACTGTTTGAACACCGCTGTGGGTGTGGAGGGCTCTTGACAAACAGCCAGGAAGGATCAAGGAGAGTGGAATACAGGGAGGAACAGCGTCAGTCAAGTCAGGAGGCTGTCGAGAGGTGTTTGAACCATATCTTTGATGAAAGGAAGGAAAAGCCTAATTCAAACAGGGGCACTAGCCTTCACAAGGGCATGAGGATGAATGACCATGGATTCTGGGGCAAGAAAGTACAGAGAAAGGTATATTTACAGATGAAATGGAAACTGGGGGGATCTTCCCAGAAATGAGTCTGGTAAGACAGTTGTTTCAGGGAAGGTATCTTAAGGGCCAAGCTTAGGACTAGAAGCCATTGATGATTCTGGGCAAAAGAAAAACAAGATCACAAACTGGGACTGATTCTTTAGTCTGCGTGGGATGGGCAGGTGGATGGATGCCTGGAAAGGAGGGAGGAAGGCTGAGGTGGAGGATAAATACCATACGGGTGTAACCTCTCCACTTCTTGCACTGGCCCACAGGGAGCCTAGGAGCTCTTGGGCACAAGGGAGGAGAAAATAGATTGTGATTAATACCAGAATCCTGCATTAGGAAAGTCAGAATTAATATGAACTTTCTCCCTTCTTTTTCTCCCGCTTCTGCCAAGGCAACTTTAGAAGCATTAGTATGTGGCTTGGTTTCCTTGATGGCTATTACTGCAGGATCTGATATAGTGCCTTTAAAGCACTAGAATGTCACTTATATTCCCTAAACCTCTGTCATCATTGCCCCTGCCTGGAAATGCAAATTGCCTCTTCCTTTACCAACCACTACTGCCTTTGCCAAGGGCAGCCATCCAGGCCCCAGGCAATCACAGAACCCAGCTCCCAAACACATCTCAGACAACCAAGAAGGCCCCCAGGGACCAACCAGATTGTCTGGAGTGCAATGGATGGAGGATGAGGGGCAGATGAGATGGCTTTTGTTAGTCCCCACCCCCAGGATTCTGCGATTGTCACCCACAAAGCTGGCCTTCTGCCCAGATCCGTAGGTCTGTATCTTCATGGGAAGCTCATAAAGCCTACACAATCTCTGCCTGCCTCCCTCCTGGAGGGTGCATAATTATTTTTATATATTGCTGCTGAAGAGAACACAAGGAATGGCTTGCAGGAATGCTCAGGTATCGTCCTTTGATGTGTACAAAGGAAGCGGCTCCTCTGCCTCCCGGGGCTCTCGCGCACCCATCAATCCTCCTGACAGATGCAGGGGAAGAGTGGCTTGGGCATTAGCGTGGCCCAGAGAACAAGTTGGAATTGCCTTCATTTTAATGTCCCACTTTTGATCTATGGGAAGGCTGACAGTGAGAGGGGAAGGATCTTACGAGGTGGCATAAATCAGAATTGATGGGGTCGCTCTCCTCCAGCAGACACAGACCTTCCCTGTGTCAGGGGAAGGAGAGGAAAGGGTCGCTCTAACCCTTCTCCCTCAATCATTAGTGGAATGCAAAGGTTATTTCAAGGCTCCTTCCACCTTCACCCCACCACGGCGCACCTCTGCAGGGAAGACTGCATCCTCACTCCAAGCTCCTGGTGGCTCGGTTGACCTTTTCTCTGTCCCCATGCTCCCTGTCACCATGGGACCCATTCCTTAAGAATGCTGAAGCTCAAGCTCCAGGGAGTTTTAGTTTCTGGACTCTCTAGGACTTTGATTTGTTCTCGGCGAGGGCCCTGTGATAGGTTTTGGATGTGGAGTCACATCTGCAGCCCATGGGATGGGTCCTGAATGTTGGTTACTGCTGAGGAACCCTAGTTCTTTCCAGGACTTAACCAGTGACCTGAAGAGAATCTCTGGGGTCTGTCACTATGGCACGGTTTACAGCCAGGGACTGACAGACACCTTCTCCTCCTCAGAGGACAAGGGCAGGAAAAAGGGAGTAGTATGCTCAAAGAACAGTGGACTCAAAGCCCACGGCCTTCTTTGGCTCGGCCTTCTCCTTTCTGATGTTGGCCAAGTCAGTTGGTACTTCAGGGCTCCGAGTGGAGTGGGGTTCCCTTCAGTTCTCATTTCTGCAGCTGTGGTTTCTTTTCAGCAAGTATTTCTCTGAATAGTTCTGGAAGTGCTCATAACTTTTTTGTTTTTCCAGTGCTGGGGATGGAACCTAGGGACTTATGCATGTTATGCAAGTACTCTACCACTGAGCTGCACCCCGAGCCCAGTGCCCATAAACTGATCAATAAAAACCACAGACTGAATATCCACCGTGGGCAAGTTTCAAAGAAAGAGGTGACAAAGCCCATGTTACCAGGGTTTTTCCAATCTAATGGAGGAGAAAAATCAATTGAAGAGGGTACTAGGGTAAAGTCATTCCAAGGTTCAAAGTTGATCATTGCCTTCCTTTGCCTTCGCCAACATCCTTCCCAGCTCCCCGTCTTCCTGGAGCAGAGCTCCTGCATTCCTAGTCTGTGTCTCATTTTCAGAAGCTTCCTTCAAAAAGCTGTTCTCTACTAAAAGGTTACTGAATGATACTTGCCAGATTTTAAAAACACAATAGCAGGCAGCTTCCAGACTCTAAAAAAGAATACTGTCCACATGGTAGGATTTTAGTCATCTCGAGATGCTTGTGGGGTACGGGGTGGATTTGCCTGCCTAAGCTGCTATATGACACCATATGCTTCTGAGATGGCCTGGTCAACAAGTCCCCTGTCTGGGGGACACAGGGACATAGAACAGAAGAATTTGTCCAAGAAAAGTCTCAACTGCTAGGAAGAAAGAGCCACAAGGACCTCTGGGCTAACTCCATCCTCTGCAGGTGAAGAAACTAAGCCAAGACAGGCAAAAGAGAAGGGCTGGAGGTCACAGGGCAACTCCAAGGTCCTTGCCAGCCTCCACCTCAGAGTTGTCTTTCTCTGTGTCAGACTTCCCATTCCCTGAAGTTCAAGGTCAGATTCATCAAGTCCCCAAGGACCAGCACAGTCTCCTCCCAGCTGCCTTGTCAGTCTCACCCGACCCTCATTCTCCACCCCACCCAGTACCCTCTGCTCCTGACACACGCACACGGCCTTTAGCTTTTCCTCTTCTGTGATGGGCTTTGGTCAACACCACCGCATATTCTTCTCCCTGCTGGTGAAAATTTAGTTATTCCTCAAGGCTTAGCACAAAGCTTTGCCTCTTCTGGGAAGCCTGTCCTCCCTTCCATGGTCTAATGGTTCTCTCTGTCTGTCTGTCTCTCCCTCTCCCTCTCCCTCTTTCTCTTTTTCTCTCCCTCTGTCTCTCTTTGTTGTTTATGTGCTCATCTTCATGAATAAACTGAGTTCCTCAAGAACAGGAACCCAATCTCTATTTATCTCTGCATCCCTGATGTCTTGCATGGAGCCCAGGTAATTTCTCTGAGTTGCATGGCAGCCACCAAATTTGGGTTCCTTACTAACATCAGCCACGTGTGAAGTGCTCACCGGTCACTGTGCCTGCTGGCCCCTGTGTTGGACAGCACCTTCCAGCTATCCTGAAGAGTGCCACTGGGAAGTGCTGACTCAGCAGGAAGGATGGTAGAGTGGGGAGGGGGCTCCCTGCTGCCCAGACTCTCGGGCTATTGGTGCCTGGCATGGAAGAAGTGCCGGGAAGGGGACTTCCTGGACTGAGGTGCAGTCCCATCCTATGTGTTCTAGTCTTGCATCTTTTTCTAGGACAGATGCGTTGCCTAAAGCGTGTTTCGGGCACAGCGCCAGAGCATGGAACCCTGCTGCGCTTGCTCTCTTTAGCTGGGAGGTAAACTCTGGTGCTCTAGTGTCGATGAAAGGAAGCCTGATTTGCATGGTGGTCCATTGAAAATACAGAAAAGCTCTCTGGGAAGGGTCACCCAGCTCCCAGAATTTTCCACACACTTGATCAAAGTACAGGTAGCTGTGTTTTTAAAGGCTGAGGCTTTGCAGTCAGACTACGTTTTGCCTCCCTGAACATCTTGAGAATGCTATGGCTCCTTGTCTCCAGGTCTGGGGTGACGATTGAATATGAGAATGTATATGAAATGCTCAGAGACCCTGGCAGTCAGCTAATTCTGATTAAATGTTAGCTTTTATGTCGTTTCATTAAATAATAAAGTATACAGTGTAAGAGCTTCTGTGGAGAAGAATTGTGTGTTATGCAAATTCAAGCCCCAGAACTGAATACACTGCTGGGGTAATAGTAGGATTATTGTGTTTAATACATCCACCAATACTGTCTGTAATGAGGGGCATTTCAGGGAACGAAAAGGCAGTGCAGGAAATACATAGGGGAGTAGAAGCTGGGTACACGCTCTCATGAAACCCCAAAGGGGCCTCAGAGAAGGCAGGCAATGGTCTCCACAAGGGATCTTGGAGTGGTCAGGGTGTGCAAAGGTACCTGGGTCCCCATACCTCCCTGACCAAGTCTAGCTGGACAGGCCCTCCTGCCAAAAGGACCAGGGCATGGCCACAGGTAGGAAGCAACCCCACCTCTGTGTTCTCCATGCAGAGGCGGCCAATACTGGCGGGAGCAGGGCCCTGCTCCCAGGGAGGCCCGGGGCTCTCCTCAGCATGCTGCAGGTGCCAGCCTGCTCCCTGCTGGAACCCTCGCCTTCCCTGGCAGGTTCTTAACTGGGCTGTTTGTCCCTCCAGGCAATCAACGGCTCCCACATGGAATATTTTCCCCACAGAATAACCATTTCCATAGTGGCTGCTTTTATTTTTTGACTTTTAATACCTCCCTCTTTCACCCTCTTTTTTGCCCACACCAGAACCTGAGATGCTCCCCCCCACTCCACCCATTTTCTCACTTTTTTCCCTTCTCCATATTTCACACTAAGTCAGTCTGTGCCTACTCTGTGCTCGGGGTGGGGCTTAAAGATAAAAACCCAGCCTGGGTTTGGTCCAGAGCAGTCAACAACTGTGTGTCAGATGAACAGTTCATGTCCTCAAGTTCTCTCTCCCTCCCCCTCACAGTCACAATCAGGAATTGACACCAGGAGGTGTGGCTCACCACTTTGGGGGCGTTGTGACCTCGGGAGCAAGGATGACTTGTGGACGGTCAGCCTGTGCTGATGCTCAGGGTCCTGACCTCCTAAAGGCCTCGAACCTGAGTTAGTGCTGCCATTGCTATCATGAAGTTCTTGAGGAGTTTTGAACAAAGGCTTTGCATTTTCATTTTGTGTTGGACCTTGCACTTTATGCAGCCCATCTCACTCAGGAGGTCTGAGGGGTGAGCA
Organism: Cuniculus paca; assembly: GCA_004365215.1. Taxonomy (NCBI): domain Eukaryota; kingdom Metazoa; phylum Chordata; class Mammalia; order Rodentia; family Cuniculidae; genus Cuniculus; species Cuniculus paca. The sequence goes on from RJWT010001523.1 coordinate 10,148, forward strand.
GCTTCAAGAAGAGGGGGCAGCCAGACTGGGCAGGAAGCAGGGCAGAGAAACTTGAGTTTGGCTGCTGGGTGCCCACTGCCCGGGGGGCTCCCTGCCTCTGAACTTTCAGCATCTAAAATGGATCTTTGATCCTCCTTTCTTTCTCGGCAAAAACCTGATGGGCTGAGAGGGAAAGAGACATCCAGTTCCAGGACTGGCTGGAGATACTTTCTCTGGATAAAGGGAGCACATCATAGGAGGGGCCCTGAGGCATGAGCTCTCTCAAGATGTGTCCCAGCCCTGTGGGGCCGCCTTCATCATAATTCTGGTCTTTGGCCTCTCTGCTCTTGAGGACTCCACCCTATAAATGCTGTGACCTCTCCCATCATATATATCTCAGATCTGGAGGAGAATCCAGGTCATGGCTGACCTGAGTGGAATAGGCCACCTGCCCTCTTTTCCTGCTGTCTTCCTCATATCCCGCAAGGCATGCTGGCCTCTAGATTCAAAGTCAGCCTGTGCTCAGAAAGCAGGCATTATGTGGCAGGCACTAAACTCAGAACTTTGCATGCATGATCCCTTTTAGATGAATACCTAATGATATCCATGGGTCACCTAGTGGTACACTGTGAACCCCAAAGCTGTCCCTTATGTTTCGCATTGGGCTAAAATTTGGTAGGACATAGGATGGATTAGAGAAAGTATATATTAGATCCTCTTAATCCTTTGTGAGCTGCAAGAACCCCTGGTTTCCAAATGAAAATGTTTTCCCTGCAGGTGTATCTCCCTGTCCTCCACCACTTCAGGGAAGCCAGGCTTGTGGAGAGAAAAGATGCTGAGTTAGAGCCCTGGCCCAGCCACTCCCTTTGTGCATTTCTCTTGACCTCTTCAGGCTCCTTCAGTTCTATGATGTGATCGTGACTTTACACTATTGCCCTTCTGGGTCACTGTCAGTGGGTAATTTCCTGCTGTCTAATTTGTAGCTCTTCTGTTACATCTTGCTCCCTATTAGGTGCTCATCCCACCTTAGTCAAGTGGAGCCCCTGTGTCCCCAGCTCCTTTGGACATGCTAAGGCCAGATGACTTTCATACCACCTACCCCTTGAGCTGTGGAGAGAAAGACCCCCACATTCACTCTGTCCCTTCCTGTCTCAGCCTTAGTCATGGGCTGGGGGAGCATGAGGAACCTCTCAGCTCTAGAGAGGTTAAGCTGTTTCCCCCAGAGTCCTGGCAAGCCCAAACTGGCCTGTGAGTGCCCTGCTAATCTGCCTTATTACCGCAGGTAAGAATTATAATCAAAAAGCACTCGAGGGGCCCAGGCCCACGTGGGAGAAAGAGAAGAGCTGTTGATTTTATTCCAGAGCTTAATTGGTATAATTGCTGTCTTCCTCCTGCCAAACCTGAGTTAGGATTGACTCTCTCACTTGCCAAAGGAGCTGCTCAGAAAGGCCTGGGGTCCCAAATGGCTCTCTTAGCCCCCCTCTACCTTTAGATAGCAGGGGAGCCTAGGGCCCACCGACCTCAAAAGACTGGGGACCCCAGGGAGCCTGACCCCTGGCTCAAGGGGACTGGGGTTCCTTCCATGAGCACCTGTCCTCCCAGAAGCCAGGTGGGGAGAGAGCAAGTGAGAGTTTTCTGTGGCCAAGGTGCTGAGCTGTGGGAGTCTCCACAACTCAGAGGATCCAGGAGAGGAGGGGGTAATGTCCAAAAGGAGTGGTGGAAGCAGAAGTCAGTGTTGCACCTTCGCTTCTCCTGCCGCCTCCACTATTATGCCCTGGGTTCCTTGGGGTCCACCTCTATGGAGGTGTTTTGTCTTCACCATCAAAACCACCAAAGTCTACAATTACTGGGCACCCAGTTCCTCCTGAGGTCACCGGACCCCCAGACCAACACTGTCTTTTGTGGGACCCACTTGTGAGTGTGCAGTGTATGTCCCGGCACGCGTGTGCTTACGCACACATTCACAAGGAAGAAGCAACTTTCCAAATGCCTCCTGAGCTCGTAGAATAAAAGATTGTTTCCCTTTGTCCTGTCCTGTCCCATTTCCTGTCTGCCTTCTAGCTGTCTGTCCCTCTGTACATCCACAGAGCCATCTGCTTGGTTCATCCCAGTCTCTGTCCTGCTTCCCAGGCCTCTCACATAGGCGAGCAGATTCTCATTCCCTTGATCCAACTTTGCAGTGGCGAAGCACATGTATTTTGGTGTCAGGGAACCTGGCTTGGATCTTTAGCTCACTAGTTGCATGACCTTGGGCAGCTTAATTGTGATGTAAAATGGGGCTAATCAGAGATAATGCCTGGTGTTATGAGGAGACAGGTCACCTACTTGTATCTGGCACTATATCTGGCACTATATCTATCTGTTTTATGAAAAATGCTCAAAGGGCCAGGGATTTAGCTCAGTGGCTCAAGCACCTGCCTGGCAAGCGTGAGGTTGTGAGTTTGATCCTCAGTACCCCCCCCAAAAAAACCAAACCAAACCAAACCAAAACAACAACTCAATAAATGGAAACAATGACTATTATTGGAGTCATGAAAGTATAGAGTTTCTGCTGGTGCAGGACTTCAGGGAGGGCAGCATCACTCTTCTTGCAGAGTTAAGCTTCACAGTTTCGTGAATTTACCCACTGGGTGGGCGGTTGCAGAGGACAGGGCACCTATATTCAGGAGATTGCTGGGCTTTATCAATTTGATCCTGTAAGGATGTCCAGAATCTGTGCCCCTTTCTCCATCCATACTATCCTGGTTCCTACTTCTTATTATTCCTACTTCTCCTTGTGTGTGCTTCACCGTCCCTTAAGAAGACCATCATAAAACAACATTTGTGGGGTCCTAAACAGGACTCGGGGCTTAGGTATCTATCGGTCATCCCAAGGAAACTTGGGAACAAGATGCTGCCCACACTGAGAAGGCTTCCCAGGATCAGGAGGACAGTTTGGACATCTGTTGAGAATGGGGAGAAGAGTCGTTGAGGTGATGGGATGGTCTCTTCCACCTTCCTGATATGCCTGGTCAGGCTATCATTTTAGGGCTTGAAGGCAAGGGATTCAGAAAATACTCATTTACTCATTTGTTCAAAAATGCTTCCTGAGTGTCACTTGTCAACTCTGCGTTGTATTAGGTGCTGGGAATTCAGAACTGAACATAGTGCCTGCTGTTGTCATTAACATAACCAGGAGGATGAAGTAGAATCCTCATCTTCTGGAATAATTGATGATCAAACCTAAGAACAAGACTCCTATGGCCAGCTGAGCACTAACTTCAGGAGGAAACAGCATTGAACCCTCCTTTCTTGTCTACTTATGGTCATTAGACCAGAATGTGGGAGGTTCTGAGTGAACGGGCTCCGCACTTTAACACAAAAATGTGCTTACAAATCAATGAGTCAGCTGGGAGTCAGATTAAAATCCATGTTCTGATTTAGTAAGTCTGTATTTCTAACAAGCTTCCAGGGGAGGCTTAGGTCCATGTACCTGTCATGAAGCAAAGAAAGACTTAGAGGATCTGACAGGTCCACTGCTGCTCCTAATATCATGGCTCAGGGTGGGATGACAGCGCCAGAATGCCCAAGCTGAGTGATGCTACCCTAGGCCTCCTCAATAAGGTGGTCAAGCAGGTATGTAAATGCCAGAGACTGTTGATGGGGGTGGAGGTGAGGTATTCCGTGAGCATTACAGGTTGGTGTAGAAATCCGCGAGGCATATAAGCAGTGCCTTTGTGGAAAGCATCAGTGGTGTGGTATAATGGTAATAGATGCATACTTTGGAGCTGAAATGTCTGGGTTTGAATCCCAGCTCTACTATGTACTAGATGTTAGGCCTCGAGTAAATTACTTAACTTCTCTATACCTCATTATTCTCACTTGCAAAATGTCAACCTCATGTAAAAACAAATGACTTGATCCATGAATCCCTCTTAGAAAGTAGTAAGTGTGGGCTGGGGATATAGGTCAATGGCATAAGCACTTACCTGGCAGGTACAAGGTCCTGAATTTGATTCCCAGTCCAAAAAAAACACAAAAGAACATAGTAAGTGAATGCACAGGAAATCACTCACCATGATCTCTGCTCCACCAAGGTAGGGCCCAAGCAGGGCATCTCTGCACTCTGAGGGTCTGGTTATTCAAACCCTAAGGGAATGAAGTTCTTTTCAGAAGACACCACATCTGTGGTTGGCTGAGCTACATGTCAAGCCAGGAAGTGTCTTGGTTTCCTGTGTGAATGGTTGTCATTTTCCAGGCTCAGTTTTCTGGATAGGTAGGAGATAGGGACAAGATGACCCTGACATTCTATCTATAGTTTCTGGCTGGCAGGAGCCCAGGCACACTGGGAATGGAACTGAGGTGAGGGTGGATTTTGTGCATAGAAAAATAGCAGGAAAATGGCATAATTTATGGGATGCTAAAAAGATCCTCAGAATCTTCAGATAACTTTACCGTGCCAAGGAGCCTGCTGGGCCAGTATTGTACATCCTAGGTCAAGAGCCAAAGGGATTACCACTAGGGGGCTTTGGGGACTGGACACTATATTGGTCAAATTCACTTTTTAAGTTTCTAGAGCAAATGGTATGCCTCTTGCTGTCCCTTTCAGCAACTATCTCTTTGCTAATCTTTTTCCTCCAATATTACCCTTCTCTGGTAACTGTGTGGTTTCCTGGTAGGTAGAGTCTCTCTAAAACAGAAACTTAGCCATGTTCTTCCTTTGCTTAAAACCCCTCAGTGTCTTCAGACTTTCTATAATGTGGCATTGCTTACAAAGCCCTGCAAACTTTGCTGTACCCTTCTCTCTTACTCTTTCTCTCATTCTGCCTTCTAGAAGCCCTACCTGCCAGTTTAAGGTTCCCCACAATGCTGCACTCACTGTTTCCCACATGCCATTTCCTGCTTCCTCCCCTGATTTAGTCACCAGATATCCATGTAAGCATGACTTTCTCCTGGAATATTTCCCCTATGCCCTGGACCAGGTGTCATAGTGCTGTGTCGTGCTCTTGGTCTGGCCTTCGTGCTGGACTTAAGTTCCATGAGGAAAAGCAAGGATGCTGTCTTCTTAGCAGCTGGCATTTCTCCAACACTGCCCCTGGGGCAGAGCTGTTATGAGAGCTTTCTGTCTGAGCATCTCCTGCTTGAGATTCCAAGGCTTATGGGTCCTTAGGCCCTTTATGAATGAGGGCTGCAGTTTGCATGCCTGTGTGGGAGAACCATGACTCAGGGCTAAGACTCCTCCAAGATATCGAAATCCAGGAATAGACCCATGAACAGGTCACAGATCAGCTTATCTGGGCCTTATGGGGCCAGGCTCACGGGGTAAGAGGTTTTCAGCCTAAGTCCCAGACAAGGAGGCAAGACAGTAGAATATTGATAAAAGACATCATGAAAGATACGAATCTGCAAACGGCTAAGATGAGCAGTCTCCTTGTTTTTCTGGTCTACCAACATCTTCCAGGGCTCACATCAGAAGTCCTTGGGTTACCCAAGTATCCCTTGGGCACAAACAGGAACGCTCACTGTCTGTTTACTTATTCTAAGGAGCAAATCAAGGGTTTCAACCACGGTTCGCTGAGACACGCCCCCCACAAGCCATTAAGTCAGGAAGGAGCCCCAGGACTTTAGCAGAAGCCTCACAGAACTGCAGCATTCTTGGTGGGACAGGAAATAGGTAGTTCTAGGAGTGAGTGACAGAGAATGGCTTACATCCTTAGGGAGTCATTTTTCTTTGGTTAATTCCAGAGGGAGGAGCTTTCCCTCTACCAATGCAGGCGACATCTCCATTATATGGCTTTGAATGGACAGGGTGGGGAAAAATAATGGCATACTCAGAGCAAGGGAGCTATGACACAGATTTAGAGGCCTGGCAGTTTAGGGGAAATACTTGTTATCCACAAATGGGCTGTGGGTTCAACCTTGGATCTGAGAGGAAGAGTGAAGCCAAATGACATCACATAAATGTCATAAATAGAAATGTGTGGCATAAAGGATCAAGAATTGGGCTGGGGATTTAGCTCAGTGGCACAAGCACTTGCCTGGCAAGCACGAGGTCCTGAGTTCGATTCCCAGTACCAAAGAAAAAGAATTGTGGGCAAGGCCTGGTGTGGCGGTACATGCCTGTAATCCCGGCACTTGGGAGGCAGAAGAGGAGGATCACTGCAATTTGAGACCAGCCTGCGCTACAAAGTGAGTTCAAGCCCAGCCTGAACTGCATAGTGAGATCCTGTCTCAAAAAACCAAAAAACAAAAGCAAAAACAAAAAAAAAAAAAGTGGGCAGCTCAACTTGCTCAGCTGGCTCAGCATCAGGCTCTGGGTTCCATCCGCATTGCTGCCAACAGAAACAAAGAAGTGGGTTGGAATGGAAGCTAAATATGGGGGCTTCAACAGGTAGCATACATGGTAAATGGGGGCCACATTACAACTGTAGCCCCAGGTTACTTCAGAGGTCATATTGGGGGACTGGTTGACCCAGATCTTGATCTGCATCTTGCCCCGGATTGACCCCTCTCCATCCTCTCTTCCACCAGGCGCCTAGATGCCAACCTCATCTCCCTGGTCCCGGAGAGGAGCTTTGAGGGGCTGTCCTCCCTCCGTCACCTCTGGCTGGATGACAACGCACTCACGGAGATCCCTGTCAGGGCCCTCAACAACCTTCCTGCCCTGCAGGCCATGACCCTGGCCCTCAACCGCATCAGCCACATCCCTGACTTCGCCTTCCAGAACCTCACCAGCCTTGTGGTGCTGTGAGTTCCGCCCTGGCCCCACCCCGGCCGGGTCCTGCTGGGGGCTGCACGCATTCTTGAGTTGGATCAGAAACCAGGCTAGCTTTGCTCCTTTCTGCATGCTGCTGAAATCTGCTGGTCTCAGTCTGTCCTTTGTAGAAGGACGAGGATGAAGATCCTCTGCTGACTCCCACAGGATTATCATGAAACCAGATGACCTTAGATCTGTAGAAGTACTCTGAGGGTCACCAAAGGGCCAGAATGCTATAAACAAAAAGCAGGAAGTAGGCTATTATTTTCTCATCAGGCAAATATAATAACTATATCATGCTAATTAAAATATAAATCAAAAATTTCTTAAATAATTTCCACCATATTTGACAGTCAAATGATACACTCATATGCATTGGCACACAGGATAAATTTGCCTTGTCTCCTAGGCCTAGAGAAGCAGAGAAAAGCCATCACCTGTAATTAGACAGCAAAGCCCCATCAGGATAATTACTTGGGGGAAAGCATCCCTGGCAAGAATTGGGGACTGGGGTTAACTCTGCCTACCCAGTAGAAATTTTACAGTGCAAATTAGCTTCCAGCTAATTGCTATGAATGATTGGTAAGTTCATAGGGTAATTACCAAGGGCTTGGAGGTCATGTGTAATTGCTTTGGGTTTCACACTAATTGCTGCAGGAACATGGCTCAGGAACATGTGTGTTATCGACTCTGCTAAATGGGAACATTGCCTCCCCTGCTCTCAGGAATCTGCTGTGGTTTTCTAAGCCAGGGAACAGACAGTACTTAGTTCCATTTGAGAGATGAAAAGGAAGGCACCAATTTGTTTGTCTAATTCTCTGTCCTGGGAGAGCGGGGAACCAAGATGAATGCCATCACAGAGCACATTCGTCTATCAGGATATTCTTCAGGGAGTCCACAAGCTATCTGTAGAAGGTCAACAGAACAAGGTGGTTAGTTTTAGCCTTGGGGATATCCCTATGATGTCATGAGGGAATGGGGTCGGTTCTCTGTGAGGGACAAGACCGCAGAAAAACGAGAACTTCATGATGGATCCCAGACACACGGGCAACAACAGTACTTAGCCCTACATGAGCGCTGGAAGTCACAGAAGGATGGGACAGAGCTGCTGCCCTTGATGGGTTTAGCTGAAATAGCAGGGCAAAAATGGCAGAAGTTTACTCAGGATTAGCGTGGAACTCATGCTAATGTAGTCAGGTGAAAAGAGAGCCTCACTGTACCACGGGAGTGGTAGGGAGGCTGACCCTGGATGTCTAGAATTCTGTGGTGGCCTCAACCAGAAGTGATCTACAGGCCGGGGCTCTGAGGAGGCTGAAGCTGGAGCTGAGAATGGGCCTGCAAAAGTGGTGGAGATAGACAAGCAAAGCAAATGGAAGCATTTAAGACCCTGGAGGGGAAGCCAGGGGCATTTGCTTGCCAGCATAGGCCAGTCCATTGTTGCCGAAGGCCTCAGGCAGGGAGTAGGAGATGAGGCCAGCAAGGCAAGGACTCAGCAATGTCAGAGCAAGGAATCTGGCTTTTGTCTTCAGGGTTGGAGGTTTTCAAGCAGGGCTGAAAGGGGGTCTTTTAAGATTACTGTGAAGGGTGGATGGGAACACGAGATCAGAGACAGGAAGATCAGTTCCAGAGACAGGAAGATCAGTTCAAAGGCTCCTATGTGTCAAAATTCAGTTTAGGTTGGTGGCAGGAAGGTTGGACAGGAAGGTGTGACTGTGAAGCGTGTTTGGAAGGAAGAATTAACCTGAACTAGAGGTTTTCAGAGGGTGGAAGACCGAGGGGAATAGGAATCATAGGTGATTTAAAGGCATGGTCGGGAGGCAGGGAAATCGCCTGCCAGCAGGCACGTTAGACATCTGGGAGGTATGAGTTACCTGTTGGGTGTAAGGGAGAGCAAAAGACTAAGGAAAAAACAAAATGTATTGGTGCAAAAGCAAAGCTGAAGCAGAACCAGGCCATTTGCATAGGGTGAAACATCCTAGAAACATTACCCCTTTGTCCTTCACTCCTGGCACAGAGAAGAGGGGACTTGGAAAGGGAGAGGAGTCTGGGGTGCACTGTCTGGGATGTCGGAGAGCTGTTAGGCAGGCTCAGGAGGTGGAGAAGGAAGACAAGGCATAATAGGAAGTAAGAAGGAATCTTGGCCAGAACCAAGGGGTGGACTGAGGCTTTTCTGGACCTATGAGCCTGGTGGAAGAGGTGCTTTCTTCAGCCAAACCCCATGCTCTCATCACAGACTTGTGTGGAAACCTCTCTGATGTTTGTGGAACTCTTTCCCACCATGGCTGTGGCACTGATGGGGTCCCTAGGCAGCACTGCATGGATGGCACTGGTGTCCTATATGCAATCTTATCTCTGCATCAGGCTAGAAGTCCCATCACCTGCCCCACGCTGGACTACTGCAGGTGCCCAGGACACCAGGGCTGACCGAGAGGTTTGTAGGAGGGACTTGGAGGCCTGGCACTGGATGTCTAGAATGCTGAGATGGTCTGGACCAGAAGTGATAGAGGAGAGCGAGGAGGTAGAAAATGAAGACAAGAGTTTAACAGAAGTGAGAAGAGTTGGGACACAGGTGTGAAGGAAATGGGGAAAATAAAAACCCCTTGGTAAAGGGGGAATATTGTACAAGGAGCTGTGTTTTCCTTACTACTGACAATCAGAAGCCCCCGAGAGGCAAGGGTCTTTCCCCAGATAGAGAAGGTAGGAATGGGAAAGACAGTCAGAGATTTAAATCCCAAACACTCATAAGACTCTCATCCCTCCCATCCATGCTGGAGGAGCTTTGTCTGTTGCCTCTGTATCTGAGCAACCTCTTGGAGGCCAGCCTGAGTTGTGCCCCTTGTAAGTGATTTCTTTTTTCTGCCTGAAGGTGTTGTTAAATTCTTGAACTGTAATGGCATAACTCTAGCATATCACAGTGTAGAATATTCTTCATCCAATTTTCCTGGAAGAATGTATGCTTTTGAGCTGCAGATTCTGTTCTTTCTTGCTCCGGAAGAATTTTTTTGTATTGTCTCTGACGATATCTCAGTCTTATTTTTTTTAACCCTCCCTCAGAGACATCAATTAACCCCTGTTCAACCACGTTTATGTCTTTCATGCTGATCAGTTACTAATTATTTTAACTTTTGTCTTGTTCGGCTATGTTCACTGAGATCGTCTCAACTTCTCTCCCTGAAATCACGTCAACTTCCCCCAGTGTCTACATTCCTCCTTGTTTTGAATGTATTGACTAGTTTTTAAATAAAGTACTTTTGGTGCTCAGTTTGTTTTCTTAATCTACAAATTCTTTTTTCTTACATTTAAAAAGCTTTGTCTTTGAAATCATGTTTGGATTGCTTTGTAGCAGAATTCTGATCAATTTCTGTCTGCTCCTCATTCATGAGTTCTGTTTTCTTCTGGGCTTGGAATTTTGCCTATCTGTCTCACCCTCCCTTCATCTCCCTCTGCTGCCCTGTGGTATGTTTTCACAATTTCCCTCTGATCTCTTTTCCTCTGGCAGTGCTTGGAGAGCTCTGTGTCCTTGTTCCAGCTGCATCACCTTCGGGCTTCTCTGGGTCTGCCTCCCACGCTGCAGTGTGTGGGCTAAGGACCGAGGCGGACTTAGGTTCCATTGCCTTTCTGTACCCTGGTGGGATGGAGACGGGAGGGGTGATGTGCAGTCTTCATTAGGCTCCCTACCCTCTGCTCCCTCTGCCCAGCTGTAGTAAATGGGTAAATTTGCTTCCTCTGCCCATGAATACCCTTGACTTCAAGCCATTTCCTCTGTTCATGGAGGAACCTGGAACATTTATTTAACTATTTCACCTGTTCCTGTTGGAAACCAGAAGTAGGGAGGAAAAATAAGAATACCCGTATGTTACTACTTTGGATTTGGGGGGCTTAGAGGACAACTCTCAATTTTGTTTTCTCACAAGTTCATTTTTTGGGGTAAGGAGGCTGATGAAGTCCAGAATGTTTTCTTGGCTACCAATTTTTGCAGTGTACTTGTAGGGGTGTCCTTTTCAGGGGAGCTTTGTGATTGTGTGATATTTGGGTCTGGTTTTGCTGTTTTTTTCACTAGGAGTTGGAAGAAGAAAATCCTGTGACGTATTTTCAGTTAGCTATTTATCCCAGACGTCTCTTCCAAACTGATCTCTTTCCTTTCTCACACCTGCCTTGGCCAAGCCCTTCTCTACCTGTCTGGCCCCCCATCTCTGTGCACTCTCTTTTCTCTGCCTGGGGTGCCCCTCCCCCTGCTTGTGCAGTTCACCTACCCCTCAAGGCCTTGCTCTAGATCACCTCCTCCATGAAGCCTTCCTTGGCTTCTCTGGCCACAACCCTCTCCCTGTTCTCTCAGCTTGTCCACAGCCCTCTCCATTTGTTACAAAAAGCTTAGCCTTTAATTACATGTTGTCTGCAGCGGTTTGCCGTTGGCTCCCTAAGTATGTCTGGCCACTGAGTCAGGCCGGCTGTGTCCTAGGGATCAGAGCCATGAAAAAAGCCTCAGACATCATGGAAGAGCCTGTGACATCAGTCTGCCTCCTAGTGCTTGCTTTTGCCTTGGCCTGGGTTCTCCTCTCCTGTCTTTAATAGGAAGTCAAAATGCTGCAGCCTGTGGTCAATGCAGCCCTGGCAGTGTTGGCTTTAGAAGTCTGTCTTGGCCTTTCTGTTTGTCCCCAGGGACAAAGGGTTAGACCACTGGGGTCATTCTGTCCATAGTTCTGCCTTCACTTTGCCACTTGTGTGCCACTGTGTGCTCTCGTCTGCCTTGGGCCTCAATGCAGGGGAACTCATTCTGTCTCTCCTTTGCACTCAGGCATCTGCATAACAACCGCATCCAGCATCTGGGGACCCACAGCTTCGAGGGGCTGCGCAATCTGGAGACACTGTGAGTGTGTGTGTGGGAGGGTTTTGCTCAACTTCAGTACTGCCTGACAATGAGACCCCAAATCCTAAAGTGGACGTGGGCTTGGGAAAGGCCAGCAGGACTGGGAGGCTGGGACCAGACTCTGGGTTTGCCCCCCTTCGTGCCCCTCCCTGGTACCTTCCCTGGAATGTCAGTTGGAATGAATCCTTCCTCCTTCAGGCGGGCGGGCACAGGTGTCCTGTGGGCATTCAGAGTGGCCCGGAGCGTGGGAATCTAGGGTCCTTGCCAACAGAGACCACCAAAAAAGGCATGGAAAGGAGAACTGCAAGGAGAAGCCGGAGGAATTAGAATATTAAGCCTGAGGACTAGAAGGCTTGGGGGTGGGGTTGGGGCTGACTTGATGGCAGTTTTGATGTCTGTTTAAGGGTGGCTGCTGACAGAAAGGAGAGTAATATCACAGAGTAATGTCAGTATTGTTTGCCAACTGATCCAACTAGCTAAATGATTAATGGGGAGATGGACCACTCAGTGCTCCAGCCTAACTATAAAAAGCACCCAAGCTGTTGACTCTTAAAAAGCCATATTATTCACACATCATCATCCTGGAATTCAGTTAAGGTCAGAATGCACCCAAGTCCTCCCATCACTTCCTCTGGAGTCCTGCCAGCCCCTGCAGAGTGGGCTGAGTGGGCCCCAACTGAGCAAACAATTGGCCAGGCGCTGGAAGTGTGGCTGGCCAGGACAGCTGGGGTCCCTCAGCTCCCGTGGAGGAGCCGACTGGCACTGCCACCTGGTGCAGGCCTGGAAAGCGGGTGCTAGAGAAAGAAGGACGCCCAGACCAGCGAGTGAGAGCCATTGCATGTGAGGAAGGGCTTGCAGCCTCAGGGAGATGGTCGCAGTTCCTCTGTCCCCTCCACGTCTCCCCCTCCACTCACGGCCAAGCCCCCTTCCTCACACAATCCAGAGCATCACTCCTAAGCTGAGGGATTTTCAAGAATCCAAAGCAGCAGGAGAGAACGTGCTGGGAGACTGGGAAGCGACTCTTTGGCAAAGCCTATCCCTGAGAGGCCTCGGCTGTCAGCATTTGTGGCTGTGCAGGGAGAGGGGGTGGGGGGCTGAGACCAAAGCTCCGCTCCCCTTTCCCATTGGGGGGATTCCCAGGAGCCTGGCCGCTCTCAGGGTCTCAGCCTACAGTAGGAGAAACGGCAGAGCTGGGCCCAGCTCTTGGGCTCCCTCACCCTCCAGCCAATTGAGTGCTGAGAAGTGGGGTGTGGGTGATGTGCCCAGCCCGGATACTGGAACCTCTTTCTGCTGCTGTGCATGACATGGGCTATGTGTCCCCCTCCCTAGGTAGTTAAAACTGACAGTCCGACTCACCCAACCACCATAGGAGGAAGCCGTGTTTCCCCCAGGGTGACCGCTCAGCTACGGACAGGGCTGATCCGGGGTGTGTTAATGAGAAAACATACATGAAGTCCTTAGAGGAGTGGCTGCTAGTGTTACCTGATCAACTGAATTGTGTGAGTCTACTTTGTGCTAGGTTTGGGGAGACTCCCAAATGCGAGAGAGGGTCATTTCCTAGAAAAGCCCAGCCCTCCATGGCCTTCCGCAGGGGACACAAGCACTCCCAGGGCAGTGTTTGGTTGCCATTCATTGGCAGGGCAGGAGGGAGTCCAAGGCCATCATCCTTGGAATGTGGGGGCCGTTTGCTGTGCTGGGAAATCAGGTGAGGGGGGGACACATACTGGGCATGGCTTGGCAACTCTAAATAGCCAACGAGCAGCTGTTTCTTCACTTTTTGGGGCACACTGCCTAATTCTTTCTCAATTAGCCGCTGAATTGCCGTGTAGGGCGTTTGGCTCAGCCGGTGCTGGCTACATTACAGAGCAATCCTGCCGCTCAGTGCCTGCTGTACCTTTCATCTATCTACAGGAGGGCTTGGCTCTATCACACACAGCCCAGGGCTGTGCCCACTTTACAGATGGCAAAGCCAAGACTGAGAGACAAGGGAAAGTTCTCCCACTCTAAGGTGCAGAGGCGGAATAGCCTGGTGGCAAAGCCCTTGGCACCAAACAGCCTGGGGTCCAGTGCCAGTAATACCAGCTGTGTGATCTTAGTCAAGTCATTCACCTCCATCTCAGTTTTTTAATCAGCATATGACTAGCAACACCAACCTCACAGGGCCGACGTGTACATGAAATAAGACAGTGTGCATGATGTTATTATGGAGCTTGGCAGCCGTATAGGAACCTGCCTTAGGCTCCTTTCTCCCCTCCTCTGGGGCCTCCATCTAACAACACTCCTTTCTTCCCCACCCTTGAGGGGTAAACCCTTTTTCCAACTTTTGATCTCCAATTAAAAAGGGGGGGGATAGTGTGTGTTCTTTATCCTCTATTCCCCAGAGCACTGCTGTGGAGCCTGCAAGGGAAGCCAGATGTGGAGCAGGGAGGAGTGGCTGGGAGAATGAAAGGAGAAAGAAATGATAGTCAACCCCTTTAATTGTTGCATAATTGGCACGCTCGGCAACCTCAGTTATTACTCTAGAGCTTTCATGTGAGCTTCTCACTGGAAGGGTATTTCTCCCTCGGGCCCCGTAAATCTCTGCCACTTAGCCCTCTCTCATCTCTGGCAGCAGAGGGAAGATCAAACCCCCACAGCCCAGGTTGTGGTTTGGCTCATCTGCAGACTCCTCTCTGGGGGAGTGCAGCCCCCAGTCATACCACCTGGGGAGGAGGGGCCAGGTGTGGGCACGCATATGTGTGGCCACACAGGCATCCCAAACTACACACATGAAGCATACCTGCCACTTGGCTCCCACTCTCCATGATCATCTGTCTGCACAGATACCCCTGCCACACACTCAGTACTATCCAGAGATCCCCTCCACAAATGCATCTGTGATTACACAGACGACCTTATGACCTCTGCTCTGGGACCAGGCTACCGAGTTCCAACGCCGGTCTCTGTCTGCAGGCTGGATCAGCTGGAGTGTGTAGTCTCACCTCTGGAAGCCTTATGTTCTCCACCTGTACATTCGGCTACCTCAAAGGTGAGGGGGTAAAGGAGAGAGACTTATTAATGCTGTCCTTTCACTCCCACGGAGCCAGGCAAACACAAGTGCTTTGAGCAGGGTCCAGGGCTGAGTATTGCTATGCCCTCTCTTTCTGGGGCAGAACAAGTCACTCGGATGCCACCCCAACCACTGAGGGACAAGCCTTGCTGCACTTTGAGAAGCCTGACCTCACCAGGAGAAGCCTCTTGGGACGTTCGCATGTAGTCGTCACCATTGCAGACTTTGCCAAGAAACCTCAGGCAGAAGCAGACAGGACGTGCTCTGTCTTGCACCCACAACTCCCTTCCACTCCTGCAGCAAGGATGACCCACACTTGCTGGGAAATTTGTGCTCAGAAATGGGCCAGCCCTCAAACTATGAAGTCACACTTCCAGATCAGACCCAAACTTCCTGAACCGCTCTAATTTGTAAGCAATGGGAAGCCTCTAGAATGCATCTCTCTGGCCTGCTAGTACATTGCTCCATTTAGCATTCACTCCTCAAGGACAGATCAGTTGCAGGACTTCCTAACATAGTTTGAGGAATAGGAGAAGTCATGATGAAGAACAGTCCTGGGAAGGTTCCACCAAGAGGAAGTCGAGGCCAAGGTGCCAGGGCCCCTAGGTCAGTGCTTGGATTTGCAAACTTGGAGACCACCAGCAGCTGTCCCAGCCTGACAGCTAGTGATCCTCAAATTCCCAACATACCTTGCAACAGAATTTTTGCAAAGAAAAAGAAAAGAATCTACCAAGGCCTAACAACTCCAATTGTAACCCAAGGGCCCATTCTCACTTCTCCATAAGGAGCTTAATATCTTCGCCTCAGCTCGAACCAGAGGGTAAGGCTCCAGGATGTGTCTGGAGACAAGTGCGCCACCCTTCCTTGTGCCTGGGTGATGATCTCTGGGCCTTGTTATAAGCTCATTAAACAAATCAAGCCCATGCTGGCTGGCTGGTTCCTTTTGGAGAACTGCCTGGGGCCTTAGTGAGAACAGAAACCTTGTAGTCCCAGTGCCTCTAAATCAGGACCAGCACTCACCAGGGATCTAGAATGAGAGGACAGCAGGGCAAGAATTTATAGAATTCCTCCTGATTGTACAAAACTGTACATACCTCGCCAAACCTCCTCTAGTGACAGATGCTTCACAATCTGTTTCCGTGGGATGTTTTTACTTCAACAGCCATTATAACTGGAAAATGTCACCCTTTCTCTGTGTCATTGAAACCACAAATACCAACAAGTTTTACTCTTGACCGGCTTGGACTTGGCCATGAAAGCATCTGGCCTTCCCTCACTCCTGGGCCTGATGGTCAGTGACTTTGACCTGGAACAGACACCCTGGAAATTTCCACTGAGGTCCTTCTAGGTCTGGGACTTCCTGGCAAGGTCAAATATTGATCCTGAATCAGCAGGCCTGGCTTCAAATCCTGTTTCTGCCACTAGTGTGTGACATGCACAAGTCCCCTGGCCTCTCAAGAGCCTTGGTTTCTAAAATAGAGAATGAGGATGATAATTTACAATTCAGAGGACTGTTGCAAGCAAGGGTCACATTACTTGAGATAACTTTATGCAGTGCCTGGGATGCTGAACGTGCCCTCTCATTTAACCTTGGATGGAAGGTGTCTGAAGGTGGCCGGGAGGGTATTACCTGGAAGTGTCACCTCACAGCAGTCAATGTTGTGACTCATCTCTGTAGGGTGAAAAGGAATTCGCATGCTGCCGTGGTGGTTTCCTGTGGCTGCTGTAACAAAACACCATGAATTTAAGAAAACACCAAATTACTCAACAGCATTAGAGGTCAGCAGTGCAAAATCAAGGTGTTGGTGGAGTTGGTGCCTTCTGCAGGGTTTGAGGCAGAATCCATGCTCTGCCTGTCTCCTAGATTGTAGTGGTACAGGCAGTTTGGGCATTCCCTGGCACGGAGCCCCATCCCTCCAGTCTTTGCCTCTATCCTCATAATGCCTTTTTATCTGTGCCTCCTTTTATGAGAATCCTTGTCACTGGGTTTAGGGCCAGCCTTGTTAACACATGGAATTCCTTCTGCAAAGGTTCTCTCTGTCCAAGGAAGGTCACAGTCACAGGCACTAGGAATTAGAATCTGGGTCCACATTTTTGGGGGCCACAGTTCAACCTGATGTAGCCACCCACTGGCAGGTTCCACAGACGTTCAGGATGATTTGTGCCAATCCTCCCACTCTTTTTAATTGTTGTTTTTGAGATAGGGTTTCACTAGGTAGCCCAGGCCGACCTCAAACTTGGGGCAATCCTCCTGCCTCAGCCTCCCAAGTGCTGGGATTACAGGCACATGCTACCATGCCTGGTCAATTTCTTTTTTTTATCTTGAGGCAAGTGCTGATTATCCAACCATTTCTTGGGCTAATCGTAAGTCCCTGAAACAAGTAGAATTTTATTTTGGCTTCAAAGTCTATCTCATCTCTTCCTCCAGTCACTTGTTGAGGAAGACAAAGCAAATATTGTGTGTTCTCGTGTCACAGGTGGGGAAACCAAGGCACGGCGCAGCTGACTTCCCCAGGATCACTTAGCTCGTTAAGAGGCAGGGTGAGAATGCAGGTTTCTCTGCCCTTGGCTCAGTGTCAGCCACTCAGACCACACTGCCTCTTGAGGTTAAGCATCAAGGAACACTTTCCTCTCCTATTCTTAATCATCTTACATTTGTGGGTTTATTAGCTGCAAATTTGTGGGGTTTTGTGGCTGATAGAGGAATTTATTGTTCCATATAAACCCTTTATTTTCTGGCTTCCCCCACAGAACCACTAATGACTTTTAACAGGCAGAAAATTGAGTGCCCAATGAGCTTGTCTTGTGCTCTGTGACCACGGCGGGTTATTAATAGTTTTTCCCAGCATAACATTCCTTTTCCCATCGCCCTGGTGTCGGGGGTAGCCAAGATCGCACTGGTGTCACAGTTGCCCCTTCCTCCCCTGCTGGCAATGGGACCAAAGCTTCCGCTCTGAACTCCCACACGCACCCCTTGCTCCCCCAGGCACCCCGGCAGCTGGTCTGGAGTGGGAAGAAAACAAGATTAAAGGGGTGGGAGCTTGGAGAGCCACAGGATCCTTAGATGCAATGGAAGTGCAGGTCTGACCTTTACATAGCTGTAGGAAGGAGGTGCTGGTAACAATCGGTGATTGGTACTTTTTTTTTTCTGTTGATTTAGATTCACTCATTCCCTAAATACTTACAAGCTTCTACTTTGTGCCAGAACAACATTATAGGCATTCAAGGAGAAGCTCCTGAGTGCAATAACAAAATAACAAAAATGTAGCTCTTGAATTCTGGAGACAAACAGGGGTTCTAGACTAGAAGTCCTAGACCAGAAGTCCCGAGTTCCTTGAAACTTATCAGGGATGTGCTGTTCCCAGCATTTCTGACATCATTGCCCCAAGCCCATAACCTCGGCGTGCCCCGGGCTCATCTCCTTTCAGTCTTTCCCCTGTGAGCTCATCTGGTCTCATGGCTTTCAAGCTGTTCATTGCTGATGACTCCAGCCCAGCCCTCCCCCAACCCACACCTCAGTGTCCACCAGCCAGTCCGTGAACAGCCTAGGAACCCGCATGGATGCCTCTTGTTGTAACTTTGGGGTGTTCCCTGGATATGGGCTGAGGCCACTCTGAGAGCCCCTCAGCTTTGCCTTGGGGCCAAGTTATCTTCTCACCAGCCCAAGTTGTTCAGAACCTTGGAGCCTGGACTTCTTCTTTTCTTCTTTCTTTCTTTTTCTTCTCTTTTTTAATATTTTGAGACAGGGTCTCACTATGTCATTCAAGCTGGCCTTGAACTCACTCTGTAGCCCAGGCTGGCCTCAAACTTGAGGTGATCCCCCTGCCTCAGCTTCCTGAGTGCTGGTATTACAGTCATGTGCCACCATGCCTGGCTGAGTCCCAACTTCAGACCTGCAAGTTGAGGTCTCTAAGACAGATCTTCAAGCCACATTCTGTTGAGGTCAGGAGCACCTTGGGGAATCCAGGACCCCTGCATTAATGGTTCCTGGCCTTTTGGGTTGTCTACAGGGATTAGATCACAGCCAGAGGATTGGGTCCTGTTCTGGATGTTGTACCTTAAAAGTGTCAAGAGCTTTCCTGGAGAGGGTGATGAGGAGGTAAAGTATCTGCGAAGCATGAATCAGTGAACTGGGAGGATGCCTTGTTTGGAGCAGGATCACCTCTGGAAGACAGAGGCATGTTTTACGGACTTCCAGCTGGCAGGCTGAGGGCCAAGGGAGGAAGGGAAGGTGGCCCTCTAACTCAAGATGAAGAAGCGTTACTCAGTCTGTAGTGCGGCCCTACAACCACCACTCTGGACAGCCGGCACAGTCTGTGAATGCTCTGCCAGTCCAACAGTCCAAGCAGAAACTGGATCCCCTCCCAGCAGAATCTGAGCTGGTGCCTGCTGTGGGGGCGGCTTGGACTGTTACCTTTGTCTCCCTTCCAGATCTAGGCTTCTGTGATCCAGGTGCTTCATTAGGGCAGGGCGGCATGGAATCTCAATACGAGGGGCCAGCAGCTGTCATGAAAGGCAGCACACGATTGCTTCAGGTACATGCTGAACGTTCTCTCTGGCAAGGAGGCGAGCGTAGGTGGAGGGAGGAAAGGTGTGTCTGTGTCTCTCAATAGAAACTGATGACAATTTTACTAATTGCCGCATTTATTAATGGGTGGCCTTTTATGTAGACTGTTCTAGAAGGTCAAACAATGCTATTAGTCATAAAGTGTTGGTCGGTTCCTGGCTTCCCAACTCAGATACCCCAAGCACGAGAAGTCAGATCCAAGACAGAGGCTCCACCTGCAGTTTGGGAAGAACAATTAAGACGTGTATTAATTGTGCTTGCTTGCCTTTGTTCCAAGCCTTTGGGAGATGAAAGTGGTTCAACATTTACAAGCTATGAGAAATTTCTGTGTTTTGTGTTTTGCACAGTGGAGCGAGGCTTGTTTCCCCCAAGAGCCTTATCTACGATCTGGTAATAAACACAAATATTAGCCTTGAGAATAAAAATGTAAGTGGAAGCTCAATGAAAGATATTTATCTCTTTTAATTGCTGTGGAAAGTAGATGGACTAACTTGTGTGCCTACTACTGTAGTGTTTGATGAATGAAATGTTTGTTCCAGGGCACAGTGTTTAGTGAAAGGAGGGGGTAAAAGGAATTGGCATTATTTGAACATCTATTCCGTGCCAGTCTCTGGTGAAGACAGTGGCCTTCTGCACTAGGTGTCCCTATCTGCAGGTGAAGAAATAAGCTAAGAAAATCAAGTTATTTTCCAAGTGATCTTGTTGGTACACAGAACACCAACAATCTTCTGCTGAAACACAGATAACACACCAACAGAGGTCCACCCTCTAAGTCCTAATCTTTTGAGTTTGACATGCTTAACACAGCTAAAGAAGCTCCTCTGGAACCCTGTTTCCTTTACCCTTTCCCATTCTCCAGAAAACTTTCTTCTTAGCCCTGCTGTTTATAGCCTTGAAAGATCCAATTGTGGGTAGTACTGAAAGTTTTAAGGCAGGAGCCAGAGGCCTGTGTTCGAGTTCTGACTCTGGAACTCGCAGCAAATTACCTTCTTCTCTCCAAGCCCCAGTTTTTTTCACCAGCTAATAAGAAGGAGCTGCACGAGAGAAGGGGCTGTGAAATCCTGGCACTTCTGTCTCTGGTCCACAGTGAGGCTCCCCAGAGATCTCAGGGCTGGCCATTTCTGCACAGCAGAGAGGATGGGGATGCAGGTCCTTGAGCAGCTTAGGGCTTGAGTGCCTGCTCAGCTACTTTGACTGATTGCATGAGTTCACCATCAGTTTTGATTGGATTTGGCTGAAATCAGCTAAGCAGATGAAGGGGAGGATTAGCCACGGACAGCTGCAGCTTCCAGATCGAACTCCAGCTGGAATTGGGAATGGTTTCTCTTTAACCTCAGCCCTTCCCCTAGCTCCCGGGAGCAGCAGACAGAACAATGAACTCTCCCCGGGCTGCTGGCTGATTCTGGGGGCTATTAAAGATAATAGGCTATAAAGCCATGGATGAGTTTTCCAGCCGAAATTTAAGGCATCGTAAACCATCCTGCAACGGAAGAATCAGATGGAACCTTTCGCCAGAGGAGGTTTTCCCTGTGGTCACCAAGAGTCTGCATGTTAGAGTTGAATCCCTAAGGGCCAAGATGCTATCCTGGAGCAGCCAGCCACAAAGGCTAAAGGGGCCCCCCATCGTGAGGCCTTGTCCAATGGCCTCAAATAGTCATCTTCAGCCACAAACATTCAAGTATGTACCCCGGTCCTGAGCTGCGTGAGACCCAAAAGTGAACCCATATGTCCCCTGACCTCAACAAGCTTCCCATCGCAGCGGGGACAGTATCCCACTCTGGATTTGAACTACCTGGGTTTCAACTCAAGCTCTTCCATTGTGTGTTGCAGAACCATGGTCAAGTGATTCCTTCATTCTGTGCCTCAGTTTCTCATGTGCAAAGTGGAGGTTATAACAGTACCCACCACAAAGGGTTGGCAAAGGGAATTAAATGAAGTAAAATATGTAAATATCTGAGAACCATGATCTTTGTGCAGTAATTACTGCTATTACCAGCACCATCATCATTACCAGTCTAATGCTGGGCATACAGAGGAAGAAAACATCAGAAAAATGCTGAGAGAGTCAGTGATTCACTCTAACTGCAGGGATGAAGTTAGACTCATGGAGAAAGGTATATTTGAACCCAACTTCAAAGGGCGACTAGGATTTCAACAGCTGAGGACGTGCAGAAAGGGCATTCCAGGCTGAGGGCGAGAGTGGTCCAAGTAAATATACAAGGGTGTGAAAATACATGGAGGGTTGAAATGCAGAGGAAGCTGAAAGATGGTTAAAGGTATTGGAGCCCACTGAGGAATTTGAGCTTCGTTCTGGAAGTCTTTGTTCTGGAATCTTTTTTAGATTTTGTTCAGTGTAGTAGAGGGACAGAGTCAGCTTTACATTTTGAAAAGGTCTATTCTGGCAGATGTGTAGCAGCTAAGAGCATGGGCTCCAGACTCCAACTGTCAGTTCAAATCCTGGCCGCGAAGCTGACTTAGTTAAAATAGGCTGAATTGTTATAACAAATAGACCCAAACATATATAATGGCTCAGACACAATAGAAGTTTATTTCTGGATCATGCAACAGTCCAAGGAGGGTGTTTCTTCTTGGCGGGTGGCCTTCCTCCATGTGGTGACTCAGGAAGAACCCTTCTTGGGTTCTTGCCATCCCTAGAGCCTCAGTGTTTTGGCATTTAACTAGTAGAAGGATAGAAAGACCATCGAAGAGACAGTGGTGGCTATTTTATTAACCTCAGACTAGAAATACCCACCTTCTTGAGTGTGAATCTAGTCACATGGCCACATCTACTGCAGCAGAGGCTGGGAAATGCACTCTAGCTGCATTCCTGGCTATTTCTCCTGATACAATAGGAGAGTGCTCTGCTATAGAACTTTCTGTGATGGTGGAAATGCTCTAGATCTGTGCTTCTAATAAGATAGCTGCTAGCCACATTTGACTATGGAACATTTGAAGTGTGGCTATAAAACTGAGAACTGGATTTTTAATTGTATTTACTGGTAATGAACTTAAATAGCCACATATGGCTAATATCTATGGTGTTGGAGAGTGCAATAATAAAGAAAAGAGAGGAGAGATTTTGCAGGCAGTGGTTTCAGCCCTGGCTATTTATTACTTATTTGTGAATGAGTAATTTATTTACTCTCTCTGTGTCTCACTTTCCTAAACTGTAAAATAATTGAATAATTGGAGTGCTGGCTCCTCAAGCACTTGTAAGGATTAAGAGAGGACATTCAGTCACATCACTTAGCAGCCGATACAAAGTCAGGGCTCAAGCAATGTTATTCTGTGGATGGCCTGAAGTTAGGGGACCTGATAGGAGTGTATAGATCAATCTAGGGCAAAGAGCCCTCCAAGTTTACCTCCAAAGATCATCCTTCCTCCAACCAAACTGTATCTGTTCTTTCCAAACACAATTCCAGAGCACTTTTTTCTTCTAAATCATGCTTTCCTTGCTTGATACATTCATCCCTTCCCACTGAGACCTAGCCCTGCCATTAAGACCTGAATCAATGTCATATCACCATGATGCCCTCAAAGGCATGCATGATCACAGTAGTTTCTGAAGGTCCTGATGCTATGTATGTCCTCCAGGACCTGCCACATCATGCTGAGTTTGCTCACATTGTTGTCTTGTGCATTTGTCTAGACAGGAGTGTTTTTCACCCATCTGTCTACCTTCCACTTTACCCAGCAAAATTCATTGTGTATTTTGGGACATTTGGCAACAAATATCTGTGCACTGAGTTGAATTCATTAGTGGTAGAGAGAGTTGCAAAGACATGTTCCCTGGACAATTAGAGCCAGAGATTTTATCTACACAGCACCAAATGAAGAAGGGCTTTGGCAATTGCCCAAGTCATTGAATCTGTGTAGACATACAAATGGGAAAATCCAGGCCACTTCATTGGTGTGGAGTTTGAAGAATTCTTTTTGACATTTGTACAATTTTTCTTCTCCCACATTTCTCTATAAAAACAACCTTCTTCTAGTTCACATGTCTTTTACCATGTGTCTTTTCCTACTGTTAGTCCACTTTTGGCAAAATTCCTGACCAGAAATTCCTGACCAGAAACTGCCAAGGAGGGCTGGAACCACTCAATTTGGCTGCCTGGACATGAGTCCAGTGAACTGTACAAAGGCTAAGTGATAGCAAAGTTGTTCCATGGCCTCATCCCATGACCTCTGTGGCTAACAGCATCACTTGGAATTATCTTGTACCATTTTGACATCAACCTCAAAATCTTAAGAACATACTCCCAAATACCCTAGATTTTCTTAAGAGTTTATTAATGCTTTTTAAAAAAATAATCCATTTATTTAGAGCTTTGGATTTATTCATTTAACAAGTATTTATTAAATTCCTGTTTGGTGCCAGGTACTATTCTGGAATGTAGAATATGAAACAGAGCAAGTTCTTGTGTTCCAGAAGCTTTCATTCTGGTTGCATGGGAAGAAAATAAATGCATGTCAGGTGGCAATAAATTCTATGAAGGAAAAGAAAGCAGGGTGTCTCATTATCCATTGCTATGTCACAACTCACTCCAAAACTCAGTGGCTTGAAACAACGCCTTGTTATTTCTCCTGAATCCAAGGCTTGGCTGTGCTTGTTGAACGGTCCTTCTGCTGCAGACCCCTCGCCGGGCTCACTTAGGAGGCTGCAGTCATCTGGAGTCTCAGCTAGGGTAGGACCACACTCAGTGTCTGGTGTCTTACTACTGGCTATTGGCTCTTAGCTGTTCCTCTCTCTTCACAAGGTTCTCCCATTCAAGAGTCCAACCTGGACTTCCTTACATGATAATGCAAGTATTCTAAGATGGCAAAGGTTGAGGATTGTGACTTAGGATTAGGTCAGACCATCCCACTTCCAAATCATTCTATTGATCAGTGCCATTCAAATGGCCAGTCTTCAGGTAGATACCACCTTTTGATAGGAGAAGCTGTAAAGATTTGTGGTCTTTTTAAAATTTTTTAAAAATAAGATGCATTTTATTTAGTGTGTTGGGAGTTGCTGGGGTGAAACCCAGATCCTTAGGCTTACTGAGTATACACTTTTCCATGAAGCTACAGCCCCAGCGCTGTGATCACTTTTAATCTAGCAGATGGGTCAGATGCATAGTGAGTGACAGAGTGGGTGTGCTATTGGAAATAGAGTGGTCAGAGAAGGCCTCTCTGATGAGGTGTAATTTGGGCAGACACCCAAGTGAAGCAAGGAAGTGAGCCATGTAAGTACTTGGGGGAAGAGCATTCAAGGCAGACAGAATAGCAAGCTAAGGTTCTGAGGCCAGACTAATACAACTCTTTGCCTTTAGAATGTTGATTCAGTACTAAGGCTTTTGAATAAAGTTACATCCATCTAACTCATGGGAAATGCAATTCTCCTTGGGAAACAGTGGATATTTCCTAAGGGAACTGATCCAAGTTAAAAAAGGAACACCTGATTTTGAAAGACTGAGCTAGGACAATGAATCATATATAAAATTTAAGACCAAAAAGTGTCCATCTCTCTCATCTCTGCTGCCTCCATTCACAACTCTGCCCACCCGATGTTCCAGGCATCTGCTGAAGCCTTTGGTAGAACTGCAGGAACCCCAGAGTTTAAAGAGCCCCCTGTTTCCAACTCTGATACCTCCAGCTTCAGTCTAAGTGCTTTGTATCTATTTTGGCCTTGGCTTGACCACAGGCTGATGTTCACCTGGCCTGTGAGACTGTCTGTGGGCAAATCAAGGTGTGACACGTGGGAGGCCAAGGTGTGTGGCTCAGTAAAGGACAAGCAGAATCGAGGCCAACAGGATGGATTTTATGCTGCAATTACCAGAATCACCAGGGCAGTCTGAGGGTAATCAGGTAATTAGTGTGTGTGTGTGGAAGGGGACAATTATCCTGCACACGGGCTGCCAGATGCCTGTCACTGCCACTCTGGCCCTTGGATTGGGTTCCTGGCTCTACCTGTGGACTATTAAGTATAATGAACTTGTCATACAGAAGAGCCTGTCATTATCTCTGTGTTAACATAATATTTATCCACAAAATCCTGCCAAATCTCCCTGTACTTAGAGGACCTTCATGTGGTCCCCCTGTCCTGGCACTAGACAACCTTAAAGTTGTCAGGGTAGCAGTGGTTTTAGAAGGTTAAGAAGATGGGCTGTAGTTCTGGGGTCCTCTTGGGAGGCTCAAGAGGGACAGTGGAACTGACACAGCCCCATTGACAGAGCCTGTGACTGTCAGCCTCTGCAACAGGATCTTAGAGGCATCAGGCCCATGCACATTTCCCCATGGGGCTAATTCATCAGCTACAGAGTAAAATCAAAGCCAACTGAACATTTTGAAAGTTGCTGTCTCTCTGAAGTCTGTCTTAGTCCCAGCAAAGAGGAAACTCCATCAGTGGCAGAGAACAAAACTTTTAAGAAGTTCTTGGTACCTCTCACTCTCTGCTACCCAATCACTCCTTATCGTCTCCCACAAAACTCAAACACTCCCTCTTTCTGCAGGCTGCCTCTGCCTTTGGGGCTCTCATTTGTCATGAATAGCTCTAAATTTTTGGTTTCTGATGAAAATCAAATTGACCCACGATCTCTCCTATTTCTCCTCCCTTCCTTTGCCTTGTCATGACCACCAAGGGCTCAAAGACAAAGGGTATCTAAACCATGCTGTTATGAGCATCTTTCTACAAAGATCTTTATGCACGAGTACAGACTCTTCTGTAGGTTACAGTCCTAGACTTGGAAGGTCTGAATATGAATGTTTTAATTTGAAAAGATGTTCGAATTGTTTCCAAAAGTTGTACATATTCAAATTCCAAGAATAGTTTGTTAGAAGGCTGTTTCCCCACTACCTTGCCCAATGGGATTGCTACCTCGTTTGTTTGTTTGTTTGTTTGTTTGCAGCACCGGGGATTGAATTCACGACCCTGCACTTGCCAGGCAGGCACTTAGGCCACTGAACTAGATCCCTGGCCCTTGTCTTTTTGAGACAGGGTCTCGCTATGCTGTTCAGGCTGGCCTTGAACTCACTTTATAGCTCAGGCTGGTCTCGAACTCGCAACGATTCTCCTGCCTCAGCCTCTCAAGTGCTGGGATTACAGATGTGTACCACCATGCCAAAGGTAATTTTTAAAAGGAGGTAGCAAGCCAGGCGTGCTGGCTCACGGCTGTAATCCTAGCACTTGAGAGGCTGAGGTAGGAGGATCGTTGTGAGTTCGAGACCAGCCTGAGCTATAAAGTGAGTTCAGGCCAGCCTGAACTGCATAGCAAGACCCTGTCTCAAAAAGACAACAAAATAATAAATAAATAAATAAATAAATAAATAAATAAATAACTTGTGTTGTTTTCTGATCATGTGTTATATATGTTCTTTGGGGAAAAAAAGGAAAATGCAGAAAAGCATAAGAGAAAATAAAGATTGGCAGTCATGCCACTATCCAAAGATAAAAATGCTGTTCACATTTTTAGATGACAGCTGAAGCTATAGCTAAGGTAACCACCTGTGGAACTTTCTGGGATCCCTAATGCTGGTAGCAAGATGTTAAAGGTCACCTCATTCTTCCTTCCCACCCCATGTCTCCAAAGGCCTGAGATACTTTCCTCAGCTTGTGGAGACTATTCCGAGGGATGTGGTTCCAGGTACCCACACCCCCAAAGTACACCCCCCATTCCAAACAGTTCTAGTGCCAGAAAGACCCAGGGAGCCTAAGGATTCGTGGAGTAGGAATGGAGTACAAGCATTCCAAAAATGTGTTTCCAGACATTGGCAGCTGGATCCAACAGATTGGAAAACCCATCTTTCTGGCCAACCCCAGAGCCAAGTTTCCATTTCTCAGGGACCCTGACATGCCCCGTTAAGCCTCTGTACTAATGACAGCTCTGCTTTCCATTCCAGAGACTTGAATTATAACGAGCTGCAGGAGTTCCCCGTGGCCATCCGGACCCTGGGCAGACTGCAGGAACTGTAAGCTGCTCTGTTGGTTTCTGTGGGTATCTTTTCCTCCTGAGGGTAGGGGCCAGCCAGCCTGGGCCTCCCTCACCTCCTTACCTCCCATGGTCCTTCTAAAAGCTGTAGTTGTGGGCTCTCCCTGGCCCCCAGTACATCTCTAAGTTGTCACAGGCCTCATTAGCTTGGCTTTGAGCATTTCCTGGGGGTGTGTCATCAGCAGAAGTGGCCCTGGGCCTTTCAGCCTAGGAAGACCCATGGCATGAGTCACCTCTGGTAGCCTGGGCCTAGTGTTGTCCCTGTGTTGTGGAAGCTCATAGGGGTCTAAGAGACTTAGTGTAAACTTGGCTGATGTCGGATGAAAGGGTCTGAGGGTTTATGAAATGAGTCCCAAACTTTCAGGCAGCCCAGCATCTTCATAACTCAAACCACCACCTAAGACCTAGAGTGCCAGTCCCATGTTCTTCTTCACCTCTTCCAGAAGTTTGAAGGTGTGGAGGCCAGGTGTAGGGAGCAGATGAGGGGAGTCTGGGTCAGCCAGAGGAAAAGGCCTGAATGGGAAACTATTGAAGTCCTCCAACACCAGTGAGTTACTGAGGTCTGACTTTTTTCTTGGAGGTGAGGTATAAAAGAAGGTCAATATTTGACAATATTTGATCAATCAAAAGGATATGGAAGGAATAGGGTATGCTAAGGACGGGAAACAAAAAGCATTAGGGAACAGAGCAGAGACCTAGTTAGCAGGAGCAGAAAGATACATGTGTAGTGTGTGTATCTATCCATCCATCCACCTACCCACTCATCATTCATCTAACCATAACTGTGTATGTATGTATGTACGTATCACCTATCCATCCATCCACCCATCCACCATTCATCCATCCATAATTATGTGTGTATGTATGGATGTACATATGTATCACCTATCCATCCCTACACCTGTATGCATGTGTGTATCTATCATCTATTCATCCACAATTTATCTATCCATAACTATGTACGTATGTATATTTTACCTATACATCCACTCATAGGTGTTTATATACATATGCATGTATGTATGTATCCATCTATCATCTACCTATCTATCTATCCATCCATCCATTTATCCATCTATCTACCATCTGTTTTGAGAACTCTTCTTGAGGACAAGGATGATGTCTTATAAACTTCCCTCAGCACTTGGTACAGTACAAAACAGAAAGAAAGTATTTAGAAATATATAATGAATAACTAGAAGAAAGAAAGGAAGAAGAAAGGGAAGGAAGCAGAGGAAGAAGTTAGGGAGAAAGGAGGGAAGAGAAGAAGAAGGAAAGGGATTAAGGAGGGAAGGCAGCTGGCAGAAAGGCAAGAAGGAAGGAAGGAAGGAAAGAAAGAAGGAAAAAAGGAAGGGAGGGAGGGAGAGAGGAACTGGCCTAGGTGGGTGGCACTTGCTGGAGGGGGAATTTATAAATGAGAAAGCCGGCAAAAGCAATGACAGCAGAAGCAATGACTGCAGAAGAAGGAAGGTATGTAGAGGCTGGGGTGACACAAAGGTGAGCCAGTGACTTCCGGTGAAAAAGAGAGTGACTGACTGAGCCCTCTCTTCAAACTAACATAGTATATGTTCTTCCCAAGTAATCAGATATGTAGTTCCTGACTTCCGGAGCCCAGACCTTCAGCTGGGTACCTTGTTCCACCACACCATATGCCACAGTCATTCAGTCCTGAACTGTACCCTTTATCCTTCTGCCTGCTAGAGATGTATCTGTGTTTCTTCACTTCCGGGCTTAAGGTCAAGCCAGCCTCCATTTGAGGAACATCCTTGGCCCAGGGTCCCCTGGAAGCTCTCCTCTCTCTGCACTCTTTTCCTACCACACACCCTTGGCTTCCTCTGTGGGGACCACGGCTCCTGCCACAGGGGACCAAGGAGAGGTCTCCTCTTGACACCTTACCCTTGAGTTGCTCTGTCAGGCTTCTTGAGATCTGCAGCCTGGGGCTCCAACTTTGCTGCCTTGGCTCTTGTTTGAGAAAGGATGGGTGTGTTATTGAACAAAGAAGTAAGCTCACAGGCAGGATTTGAGCCTAGACTCTCCAGGCTGGTGTCTTTTTGTCCACAAGCTGTCTAGTTAGCTGTCAGGAAGCTCCACAGATGTCTAAGTCTTTCCCTCTCCCCAAATCCCCATCACTCCTGCGTGCTGTCTTCCAGGGGCTTCCACAACAACAACATCAAGGCTATCCCTGAGAAGGCCTTCATGGGCAACCCTCTGCTGCAGACAATGTGAGTACTGCTCATTCAGTGCTGAGTGTTACCGGGAGGAGGAGGACAGAGGCTCGTAGAAAGCACTGGGGAGGCAGGAGGGTGCGGAGGCCACTTACTCCTGTCTCTTTCCTGGGTTTCCCCTGATTGGGGCGAGAGGAGAAGGAAGCAGTGGTCAGCCTTAGCGCCCACTGAAAACAGCAAGGAACTGAATTAGGTGTTTGGGTCTTTTCTTCCAGACACTTTTATGATAACCCAATCCAGTCTGTGGGAAGGTCAGCCTTCCAGTACCTGCCTAAACTACACACGCTGTAAGTGTCGCCTGCGGGCTGCCACAGCCTGGACCTCCCCCTCTTCACGCTTTGCTCCCTCCTGCCTTCTGCATGCCGATCTCTCCCCTGCAATGCACGGCCCTGCTGGGAAGCATGGCCTCTGGGGAGACAGCTCCCACTTTCCTCACATCTATACCTAGCTTTGTGTGAATGGCCTCACTACCTCTGCCACCAGTGGTGGGAGATGGATAAAGAGGCCCTTCTCCATGGACTTCTCTGGTTACCCCGCTCATGGACGTTGTCCCATGCATCCCTGCTGAGTGGACAGCTGACTCAGGTCCAAATGCTTTGTGTTTTCGAGGCTGGCTCTCAGTGGCCCTGGAGCACAGCTCCCCGGGGCTCTTACTGTGGTCTTTACCACACTTGACCTGAAGATGCACCTCCCTTTCCTCTCCCCCAATCTTTCAATTACCGGCGAAGTCCCTCTTCAAAAGAGCACGCATGGACTGCTCTCAGCACCGTGGCCTTACAGTAACGTAGCTGACACCTGCACAGCACCTGCTTCATGTTCCTTCGTGCGTTCCATCTCCATCCCAACCGTGGGAGGTGGCCCTTCCTGGCCCCTTTTGTACATGGAGCCTGAGGCGCTCAGGTACTATCCAGACATGAACCCAGGTCTCCAGCTTCCGGTCCCGGGCTCATTGTTGGACACTGCTGTCTTCTCAGGGTCTTATTTGTTTGTGGCCCTGTTGTATACAGGCTCCATGTCCTCTCTACAATAGGGAACTGTGGACAGGGAAAACCATCAGTCTAAAGCGGTCTTAAGGACAGTGAGGTCAAATAAAGCCACGACAGGTGGCTATTTAGGAGAGTCTTTACCTCAAGCTCTAAGAAGCAGACCCAGCAGCCAAGGACCTCTTCTAGAAGCACTGTGCTGTTGATTTTTCAACACACGGTTCCCATATCCCTTGCCTTTTTGTTTTTGTTCTTATTGTTTCAATACTGAAGTTGCCCGGCTCAATCTGGGCTAGGGTGGGCTGAGCCAACCTAAGGAAATGGCTATTTGGCACCTTCTATGCACCAGTCAGCCTCCACCAGGACCAGGATGGCTGCTTTGGGGGAGGCTGTGGAAAGATGACATTCCCCTAAAAGGTAGAGTCCTTTAGGGTTAAGAATCCAGATGTTGAGATGCCTTGACCCAAGCTTGTCTCTGTTTCCAGATCTCTGAATGGTGCCACAGACATCCAAGAGTTCCCAGACCTCAAAGGCACCACCAGCCTGGAGATCCTGTGAGTAGTTTCTCTCTTTCCACCTGCTCTGTCTCCCCATCTTCATCTAGGAGCTCTTCCACCTCGTGTCCTGGAAAGCTGTCCCCTCCTGTGCCCTGACTTCTGCTGTGTGGCCTGCATCAGGTCGAGGTCATCTCCTGATGCAGTGCTGCCTCCGGGTCAGGCTGGGGCTGGCGGGATTGGGGTGAGAGGATGGCCTCCCTCTCTTCACTGTGCTTGGATTTTTCAGACCTGACTTCAGAGCTCCTAATCCAGGCCATGCATGCACGGAAGACACAGGCAGGGAACGATGGTTGTGAAAACCCACCTCCTTTGTCATTCTGAGGCTTGCCTCTAACAAAGATCTTCTCAGATTCTCTATTATTGTATACTGTAGAGGGAAGGGGTGGCAGTGCATAGTAGGCCATCAATGCATTTTAAGTGAATGAATGAAACAATCAAGCAAACACCAGAGAGTCAGGAAGTCATCTCTCTGCCTCACAGCTTATTCATGGTGTCACTGGGACAGAACTCTGCTCTGTGCCTCTATTGTCTTGCCCCAGAGTTGCTGGCATGTAGAAAATTTTCCATGAGGGAAACAACAGTTCCCCAAGGATGACCTTGGCCTTAGGTCTTTCCTAGGACACTCTGTGCCTAAGCCAAGCTCATTCTCCCATCTGCCCCCACAGCCCTCTCCACCCTGGGTCCTTCTTTCTTTCCCTTCTCTTCTCCCTCCCCCAAGGCACAGGGAGCAAACTCTGTGCTTTGTTCCCATGATCCCACTCGAGCTTTTTCCTGTCTACTCCCTGCCACGGCTACCCCTCCTCCGTGCAGCCCCTAGCGCACAGGAGATTTAGTCCTGGTCCCACAGGCCCAGTGTTGCTGCAGACCATTATGAGAGATGGGGTGGGGACGGGCTGGGGGTGAATGAGTTGGGCTGGGCTTGCAAGTCTGTCTGCCAACCAGAGCCCCCCAGCCTGAGGTCCCCTCTCTCCACTTCCTACGCCAGCTCCTCTAGCCCCAGGGGAGCTTGGCACTCAGATGCCAATGACTGCCCGCTCCTTTCTGTCCCCACAGCCCCACCCCTTGCCCTGTCTCTCCCATTACTTCTCTCTTTTGTCAGCTTTGTCCTCCCAGGACAATATCAGGTACAGAGCTGGAGATGGGTGGCTGGGAATGACAGGGCCCTGGGACTGGTGCCAGCTCTGTCTCTGTTCTCCCTGCAGGACCCTGACCCGTGCGGGCATCCAGCTGCTCCCACCAGGGATATGTCAACAGCTGCCCAGGCTCCGAGTCCTGTGAGTGGCTTGCGAGCATTCCGCAGTCCTGGCCTCACGCCCCAGAAAAAGTTCCTCCTGCTTCTGTCCACTTGGTCACAGCAGCCTAGGCCTCTGCTGAGACCTGTCCAAGAAGGGCTGGGCCATCCTCTCTTGTTCAAGACAAAAACACCATGATTGGTCTTTGGAGTCAGACGTGGGCTGTTTGAGGGCCAGTTAGGCCCCGCACTAGCTGTACTTATTTGGAGTTGCTCTTTTATATCTCTGAACCTCTGTCTCCTCATCTAAAACATGCAAGTAAATTTCTGAGGGTTGAAAAAATATGTGTAAAGACCTTGGCACATAGTAGGTGATCAATAAATGGCACTATTACTCTCATATGTACAAGAAAGTTAATTCCTTCTGGGACTACTGAAGGAAGTACTTAGCAAGCTGTAAGTTAAATCAAGCGGGATTTTTCTGTTTCCCTGACTCCAATTTAAATCTGAGGCTCCTCGCCAGGGAGCACAGTCGCAGTTCCTGATGGGTATGCTGACCCTGGGGTGTCTGGAAATGTGGGCCTTGCCACTAACTAGCACTGAATCCTAGGCTGATCCTGGGCCTCAATGCTTCAACTATTAAGGAAAGGGCAGGGCCAGATGCTCTCTAAGGGCCCTGCCAGCTTTATAAGTGATGGTTATGGGTTCTATTTACTTGGGATGGCATTGACAGCTTGCTCAGTAATGCACATGTGCCCTGCTGGCTGTCTCCCTACCCTGCAGCTCTCTGTGTCTCTCCTTGTCCCCATGTCCTGTCACTCCCTATTCCACTTTCCCCAGGATGCTCCCAGGGGTCTCCAGGCTTTCCTGTGGGGAAAAGATGCTGAGTCAGCACCCACCCAGGCCCAGTGAGGAGTGGGACTTAGCAGGGGGACATGAAGAAGAGTCTAACCGAGGAAACCAATAGCCTGGTGTGAGGTGTGCCCACAGCCATGTCCCTGCAGGTCCCCACGACTTCAGCTGCTTAACAGGAAGGCACAGCCAGAGCTATTTCCCTTGCCCCATGCAGCTGCTGCCCCCCAGCCCTGGGCTTCCTGTGTCTTCCAGGGAGCTGTCTCACAATCAGATCGAGGAGCTGCCCAGCCTGCACAGGTGTCAGAAGTTGGAGGAAATGTGAGTGTAGGGGCTGGGGAGGGACAGAGGCACACAAGCCAGAGCCGGGCAGGCCTGAGGGGAGGTAGGCAGCAAGGGGGAAAGCATGCTGTGATACTTCTCCTTCGTGGAGTTTGCTGAGCCCAGGGTGTAGAGGTGGGAGCTTGGCAGAGGCCTGCCTGTGACCCTAGGGCTCACACAGCAGATGACAGGCCCAGGAGCTCCATGGGACTCAATGGCAATGACAGAAGTATGGCAGTGGGGGGGCTGGTGGAGGGGCAGGGCCACAGCAGGACTCGAAGGACTGGACATAAGGACTCAGAGGAGCTGGAGTCCTTGCATCTTGGAGCATGCTCTCTCATGTTCACACTCCCCTGAACACATACACACACGCACACACACACACACACACGTGTGTGTGTGTGCTCACGTACATGC
Source organism: Cuniculus paca (assembly GCA_004365215.1). Classification (NCBI taxonomy): domain Eukaryota; kingdom Metazoa; phylum Chordata; class Mammalia; order Rodentia; family Cuniculidae; genus Cuniculus; species Cuniculus paca. The sequence continues at coordinate 43,899 of RJWT010001523.1, forward strand.
AGATAAGTATGAGATCCAAGTTTCATAGGGAATAAAGCAACTTTAAAAATCCTAAGTCCTGCTCACCCAGCTCCTGTTCTCTCGAGCTCCCACAGCCTCCTGAGCCTCCCAGGATGGGTACCTGCTTCTAGGCAGGGCAGTGCTTTTGGGGACAGGAGAGGGACGAGACACCAGGGTCTGTCTTGTTTGTCCGGGTGACAATGGAAGAAGGGGTTCTTTTGCTGAGGCCCCAGGTCTATCTCCTATGTAGACGGCCTGGATACTGAGCTCTGCTTCTCAGCTCAACCCAGTCACTCAGGCTGCCCCAGGGCTGGGTGGTGCCCTGCTGTGGCGCTAGGGTCTGAGGACCCATGCAGAAGGGCAATGAGGGGCTCAGCTCAGCTAGGCTGGGAGCCAGGCCCGGTGGGAATGCTGGAAGCTGACTCCCTTTTGGGCCACAGGGATGGTTTTGTGGCTTTGTCTCCTGACCCACTTACCCAAGGCAACCGGATCCCCCTGTGCTCCCTTTAATTCTGGTGACTTCCGCGGGCTGGGCCCTTTCTTCCCGTGCCAGGAGAAGTGGGGGGCTCTCTTTTCTTCCTCCCAGTGCTGGGGGTTGTGGAGCAGAGCCAGTGTGTGAGCCTGCAGGCTTATCCAGCCTTTCTTGCCACCCCAGTGGCCTCCAACACAACCGCATCTGGGAAATTGGAGCGGACACCTTTAGCCAGCTGAGCTCCTTACAAGCCCTGTAAGTACCTGCGGTGTCTGGGGCGGGGGAGGCCATGGAAGAGCCGCTGTATCAAGCACACGACAGGCACGTCACCTCCCTGCTCCATAGCCCTTTCCCCGGCATACACTGGAGAGGGACCTTGCCATCTGGAGGGGTACACAAGCCACTTCTCCAGCTGGTACCCAGGGGGCCATGAGGCTCAGGAGCCAAGCTGCTAGGTCCTTGTTCTGAGGTCCACAACCAGGATGGGAGTTGGTCAGCAGAAGATACACAGGCAAAGGTCCCCTGAAGGCTAAGCTCGCTACTGCTGGAGACATCAGATGTGGAGGATGTGAGGGAAAGCCCAGACTGGGAGCAACCAGTCCTCCATAGGTCACTGTCCCTCCTATCACATGCTCTCTGTCTGCAGGGACCTAAGCTGGAACTCCATTCGGTCCATCCACCCGGAGGCCTTTTCCACTCTGCACTCCCTGGTCAAGCTGTAAGTGGCTGCCAATGCTCCTCCAGGACACTGGGGACCCACTAAAGCTGTGGGCTGGTGGGGAGGGTGAAGGGAGGGCCACCCCTGAGGAGGGACACCCATGTTTGACCACATATCCCAGGGAGATGGGCGCCAGCTTAATCAATCATTCTGACAGTCCGTTTGACAGACTGTGGAGCCTGATAAACACAGCCTGTCTCCCACAAGCGCTGGGACATCATCTGTTAATGTTCTGCAACATTTTGGCAGACCTGGACCTCCCCATGTCCCCTACCCCGACCCATCCCAGCCTCTGCATCCTCTCCATGCCCCGGTACAGAGTGTGTGGGCCTGGCACTGCTCATGCAAGAGGGTGGTGGCTGATGTGGGAGCTAGGGTCTCAGAGTGCTTGAGGGTCCCTTGCTTGAACATGACTCTGAGGACTGCCATTGTGCAGGGCAGCAGGGGACCCCAGGTCCTCTAAATCACATGGGATATAAGCAGGAAATATGCCATCTTGCTATGTGGTCATTGTATCAGGGTCAGAAGGGCTTCTGATGGGGCTCCCATGCACAGTGGTGCAGGTTGTTCACTGCACAAAGGTTTCTGCCCAAAAAGGAACTGACATCCTACATGGCTCCTTGCCAGACTGTGTGTCCTGTAGCCATGTCCATTCAGAAATGGCTTCGTTCTAATTAACACAAAGCCTCCTCTGGGGTAGCCCAAGCCTGGCCTCAGATAACCCAACCCAAGCCCCTCACTCCACAGTGATGTCTAAAAGGCTCAAGGGCAGAAGCTTGCTCCAAGCTAAGCACCAGAGCCCAGAGTTCCTGGTGGCACATGGTCCCTGCCCAGGCTACAGCTCTCTGGGTCTGGGCCACAGCTTTGCAAAACCCTCACCTCCATCTTCCCTCTCCTGTTTGCTCTGCTCCTGCCAGATAGGTAGGGCAGATATTTTTATCCTTTGAAAGATGAGGACATTGGAACTCAGGCAGATCTGTGACTCCCTTTGGTTATATATTGTTGGAGTGGACTGACAGTGCCAGGTTTCCTGCCTCCCAGTATAGAGCTCTTTCCACGACACACTGGCTGTGGTCTTGGTGTTTGCTTTGGAGCCCTGGCTTTCTCTAATCCATCTCCTGTAGAAGGCCATGTATGTCCTCACCTCTGGCTTCTTGAGTCATCAGAGAAGCAGAGGAGAGACAGAGAGAAGAGGCAAACAGCAGCTAGGTCCCCAGGTGGGGGGATGGTCAGGGGGTGCTGGAATGGGATTTAGACTGAGCACAGGAGCTGGCGGGGGTGGGGGTGGGGTTGTTACCTTCAAATTGAGACAGCTTAGTATATTAAGCCAGAACAGTCCTTGGCACACAGTTGGCCCCCAATGTTTGCTGAATGAATAATGAATAGATAAATGAGCTATAGACAGTGCCTCTAGCAACTTTGGAGCACCCTCTTCCCCCAGCGTGTAATGCTGTCTTCTCTCTATGCTTATCTTCTGTCCTTCGCTCCTCTCCTCTTGCTTCCGTCCCAGGCACACTGGCCACACCCTCAGCACAGCCCTGCCCCCTCAGCAACCCCACTGACTGCCAATAACCCTGACCATCCACTGTCCTAGGGACCTGACAGACAACCAGCTGACCACACTGCCCCTGGCCGGGCTAGGGGGCCTGATGCATCTGAAGCTCAAAGGGAACCCAGCTCTGTCTCAGGCCTTCTCCAAGGACAGCTTCCCAAGACTGAGGTGAGAGCCTCCACGCTGCTGGAGGTTTGCCGCAGGTCAGGTGAAAGTCAGAAGGGGCATGGAGAAAGCCACAGGGCCTCAGCCCAAGAAGAGCGTGGTGGCTTAGAGCATGAGCAGCGCTGCAGGGGAAGGGCTCACCTGACCTCCTCCCAGCCTGGCCGTGGTCTGGTACACACCACCCCTTCCTCCTGGTCTCTTTCACCATTTTCTCCCACCCCAAGAGCCACCCGTGAGGACAGAAGCAATGCGAAGGGGCCGTAGACCTCCTCGCCCCATGCCTGGTGCCATGCAGCCAGACTACCCATGATCACGTGGGCAGCATCTGTCCCCTGGGATCAGGGCAGAGCCCAGGGCACTGATGAGTGGAAAACAAGCTACACAGCAAGTCCCTGGCGCTAATGACATCCAGACCTCTTTCCTGCAGCAGCGACAGCAGCGCAGCCTGTGTGGCCCAAGCCCCGTCTGCTGCAAGCTAATGAGATGCTCGAGGCATCTGCCCTCACCCTCGGAGGGCACCGAATCCAGTTCTGATGTGCCCAGAAAGGGTGGGAGACAGGCTGTGAGTCTGACAACGGGAAAGGGCAAAGGCTCTCCAGGAGCATCCCTGCCTCCTTAAATACAAGGGAAGCGTTGCTACCAGCGCGTGCTATGTGACCTCGGAGAAGTTTTCAGCCTTTCTGAGCCTGCTGGGCAGAAGGCTTCTCTCTCCCATCTCAGTCCTGAAGATGAATGAGGGGAGAACTGGAATATGTCCAGACTCCTTCAGAGTCCGGCTAGGCTGCAAGACTCACAGAGAGA
>RJWT010001524.1:0-27500 GCA_004365215.1 Cuniculus paca
TTGTTGTCAACTATATCTCCTCTGTGATGCCCCTCTGCCTTATGAGGTTTTAGTTCATAGCTGACTTACAAACTGTAAGATAAAATAAATCCTTCCTCTCTTAACTTTGTCAGCTATTTTATCTCAGCAACAAGAAAAGTAACTACAATATTAGACCACATTCATCATGCAAAATTCGTAAGTTCGTACTGTAAGAGAAAACCACAAGACAAAAGAAATCCCAACTCATTAATGAGCTTATTAAAAGCAAAGAACAAAGAATAAAATTTATTATGCTTTTCCTTTGTGAACTGAATTTGAAGGTTAGCAAAAATCCCAGGCTAATTCTTTAAGAATAACTCTTGCTGATAGATGCAGATGGACTCATACTATTAGAAAACCTTAGGAAATTAAAAGAATTAAATTATGTTGCATACATATATCTACTTTTACAATTAATGTAATCACTATATATTGCAAATGCATGCTAATTGAAAAAAACGTAACTTGGAACCTCTCATAAAATAATTGATTTTTTTGAATCTGATACTGAGAATGTGAATTTCTAATTTATTTCAATAAGTAAAGATCATTTTAAAATAGTGAAAGAATTATATAACTAGATCAAAGGACTATTGATTAATAACTTTGAGACTAGGGATGATTTTTATAGCAAACTATAGTTGTGGAAATCTTTTTCACATAAAATACTGTTCACTAAACATTTAAATTCCTTCTCTTAGATTATTTACTAGATTTTTGTTAATTTAGCCACAACCATAACCTTACTGATCAAGGTCTCAATAATTATAGAAACATGAAAGGAAAATGCAGAATTTTTTTAACAAGTGGGACATTGTTAAAATAGTTTCTCTTCAAAAAACATTGTTTTAAAAGTAAAATAAACAGCAATACTGGCAGATCAATTTAGCATCTTAGAGCAGAAGCTTAATGGATCAGATCAATGTTTACTGTTTCAGAAGTGACTCTGGGACTCTGGCAGCAGTGTGAAGAGCATATTGTAACTGGGACATCCAGTTGGTGATAGTCTAATGACGAAAACTTCATCATTGGAAGAGAAAGTAGATGGGACAGTCTGAATTTGAGGGGTGTTTCAGAAGTGGAATCATCAGGCTTGGTCATTAGTTGGATTGGAAGAAGGAGGCTGGGTAAGAGGAAATATTAAACACAAAATCAGAGTATAGTTCTAATTTAACAGCTTGGGAAAATATTTACCTACCTTTTCAGTACAGTCAAGATAAAGAGAACACCTGTAAGATTAAGGAAATAATGAGGAAAAGTGAATGGGAGTATTCAAGAGTGACAAAGTCAATAAGCAGGGCACGGTGTGAATACTGAGAAGACGAACTGTAGTTTAGAAGACTTGGTAAGTGGAAGGTTGTTCTCAGAAGTTGAGAGTGGAGCAGAAGGGGAAACAGTACAGAATGTGCGCTGGGGATACCTGGCGAAGAGACCAGGAGAAGTTCTAGGAACACTCCATATCACCATGTTAGCATGACATTTAAGACATTTAAAAATTTAAACTTAGCCTACCTTTCTCTTTTCATGTTTCTTTGCTTCCTAATAATCTCTTCCTCACCCGGGGCTTCCTCTCCTGTATCTAGGAAGGCAGAAATACTTCCTGTAGCACACACACACCATATGTTTTCCAATTTGTGTTTTTTTTGTTTGTTTGTTTGTAATACTGGGAACTGAACTCAGGGCCTTTTCACTGAGCTATATTTCCAGTCGTTTTTCTTTTTTACTTTAAAACAATTTCTCTGAATTGCCGAGGTATCCAGGGGGGGCTCAAACTTGTGATCCTTCTGCCTCACCTTGCTGGTAAGACAGGTGTGCACCACTGCCCTGAGCCTGCCTCTTTTCATTCTTTTTCCTATATGCAGCAGCATTTTGTTCACATTTTGGTTAGGTTTAATCACACTGGCCCTGCAAGGCATCATGCCCTTGTTGTGTACCTCAGGTACAATTAATTACTTTTGTTTAATTAATTGCTTTCATATCTACATAAAAATTAGTCCCTAACTTTATCATAGCCCTCATGGCATCAAATGATTTTCAATTGCATTTATCAATCTATTTCACTAGAATGAAGTGTTTAAAAATTAGGGTTACTTAGTTATATGAACAAAAGTCTCCTTATGTAAACATCAATCTGTTGTTTAACGTTAAGTAAATTTTTTAAAACAATTCATTTATTCTTATCAATCACTGGGGCAATTTGATGATGATTTAACAAATGAGGCTGTTATGGTCCTTGTCTCAAAACTAATTGTTGTTAGGAGGTGACACATGTAATCAAAGAAACTAATAAAACATATAGTGTGGTAAGTTTATTAATCATGATGGTAATGATGATAATGTTAATAGTTATTGTGCATATATATGTTTTGGGCATGGTTCTAAGCAATCTATTTGTATTATCTAATCTAACCCTCACAATGGCTGAATAATAGCAAGAATAATTTTATAGACATCAGTAAGAAGATAGCTGACTAGGACTTAGAGGTCAGTGAACACTCCCCTAACGAAGTGACAACTTAATTGACAGCTAAAATATTAATAGAGATAAAGCTCCTGTGTGTGTGTGTGTGTGTGGTGGGGTGAGGATTAGAAAAGGGAAGATATTTCTAATAGAATTTAGTGGATATTGGGCTTTCTACTCTAATGTCAGACTATGAGTATCACAGAGCTTAATTCTCTTGGAAATAATCACAAAAGTTAACAAAAAAGGACCAGAACCATCATCTTCATTTTACAGGGAGGGGCACTGAATCCTGTTTCACTGACATGAATTCCTGATACCATATAGAGTCATTGGCAAGGATCAGTTTCCAGGGCCAGACTCTAACCATGACACCATGAGGCTGTCTCTGCAGATTGCTAAAGTGTTCCTATTGCAACCAGCCAGCTGTAAATGCATGCAGAAAACAGCACAGCTTATGATTCCCAAATACCACATTCCAGCTCACATTCTTCTCTTGACTTGCATTTTATAGAAAAAAAAACACATAAATTATGGAATAGAGTACATGTCTGTATGTAATCTCTAAACAGATGTGATCTAGAAATACTTTCATTCCTTCTCAGCACATTGAGTCTCAACACATTAATTCCACTCTGAAAATGTGTACTGACATTTTAATATGTAGGCTACAATTCCATCTTAATTATATTCCTGATGGACACTCTCATTTTGAAGTGGCTCCCATTTTTGATAAGCACATGAATTTGGTAGCATTGGGAATAGGATCCCACTTCTAAGACTTTAACTTATATGCTGTGTGACCCTAAATTAGTACTCCATCTATCTGTCTGTCTGTCTTTCTTTATACAAAATCGCAAGACCACAGCTAAAAAATCAGCTGCCCCAATCCTTCTACTGATAGGTATATAGACTGTTAAAGTCCTTACTTACCAAAATAAAATATTCAGATAGTTTCTACCAATAGACTATGAACTTTAAAAGAGCAAAGACTATAAACTTCCTCACTTCTGGCGTTTATCACTGTGACAAACATGTAGAACATACAAATACATGTTGGTTGACTTATCTAGTTATGAAGTGGTTGAGCCAAGACTAAAACTCAGGCTTTCAATATTTAGTTCTGTAGATTTTTAATCACACAAAAAATTAAGGTAAAATAAAAATCCTTGATTCTTCATTTTGTAAACCTTGTTCTGGGAAAAATTTGGCCTTAGAAGTTTGATTATTCTGTGTTGTTCTGATATGTTGACTTGAATTTCGCCTGAATGCAGTTGGTACAAGTCACATTCATATTAACAGTTGGGAAGGGAGTGAGGACTTTTGTGGAGCAGTTAGGAAGTGAGACAGTGCTTTATTTTGACTACCCTGCTGGGTGGTGGATGGATGGTGTGGCTCTGGCACTGTGTTTATGCATTTTAAATTGCTTTCTTTACAGCTCCAGTCTAGAGGAAATACCATCTCTGAGCCAAACTGGGGCAGGCCATTCAACCCAGTGAAGTGGAACTGAGAAATTTTAAAAAGGCACCATACCTCTTGGCTACAGCTAGTTGTGTAGAAACAAATTCCACCGTGAGTTCCTCTAACATCCTCTCCTTCATAAAACATAACCTTACAAAGAGAACATGGGCAAATGTTATTTCCAAACCCACTTAAATTGCTTAAGCTGTGAACTTCCTGGCCCTAATTTTACAAGCAGCTTGAACAGCTGATGGAAATAATGCTGTAGCTTGCAGATGTGAAATACCATAGCTACCAAGTTTCTTTTGATGATATGCCATCAGACTTTCCCAATAATTAAATGAGTGTAAGTTTTTATTAACCTTCTTAAAAAAAAAACCAGACATTACTGTATGACAAAAATACAAGCAATGGTTCCCACCTCCTTCTGCTATTCCTTTTTGGGTCAGTGATAAAATATATAGAGAGCACATTATCTCTGCCTGTCAGTTATAGTTGGAAGTATAACATTATCCTTGAACTTAACATTTATGAAGCAATTTGCCATAGGAATGGGCATGATATGATGGTTTTCAGTTGGTAAACTCTACTAACTGTTTGAAAATGCAAACAATTTAGGAGCTGACAGGTTCAATTCTCACGTAGAGGAGGTGTATTGTGATGTTTGGCACTGGTTAAATATTCAATCATCCCACTGCCCTGATGGTGGGAAACATGCTAATAGCTCATAGCTGCAGCCTTTGAACTCCCAGGGCAAGTGAAGCGTAGAATTCCAGAGCCCTGATGCCAATAGGTACGATTACATTGGATGGATGCAAATAACCTTGGCTTTAATAGTTTGATTGATCTGAAATGTATTAACAAGGGATTTCTTTTTTATCACACAAACAGAATATTATAAAATCAATTTCTAGTCCAGGAGTTCATTTAGTTTACACTTAACATTGTCTAACCTCTCTCTCTCTCTTTTTTTTTAACATTCCATGTTAACAGCATATATTTTAGCTTGGCCATCAACCCAGCAAATTAATGTAAGTCCTTAATAATATGTTTCTATATATTTTTTTCAACAGACACAACAAAAACAAAGTAGAAATAACAAAATCCCATTTGAGAAAACTTTTTAGTTTTCAATATTAGATAAGCTTATCTTTCAAAGAAAGTGTGGCCAGTATGCCTATGATTTGGTATAAGAAACAGAAACACAAGTTAGGCAGTAGAAATGGACTTTTTTATTTACAAAGTAAAAGAAATCTACAATGTATAGTATGGTGTCCATGTATCTAGTTTCTAAGATTTATTATTGAAATTGAAAAGCTAACTAAGGGAGAAGACATCACTTTTCCTCAATGATCCTTTGGAATATGTTGGAATGTGTTAAGTGAGCATATTTCAGAAATGTTTATTTTAAACTTGGATGTTTGACACAATTGAAATTTGATCTTATTATATGAATTCCTCATAATGATGCTTTGGATTTTTGTTTTTCTGCGGTGGTTTGTGTCCATGATGCAATTTTATTTTTCTTTTTGGAGAGAAGGGTAGCTGAAGAAAGGAGAGGAGAAATAGATAGTGCATAGTTTCCCTATGTGAATGCAGGGGTAGACTTTGTGTGCTTCTATCAAGTGGTGAACTATTTGACCATATAATCATGTTCATGTTCTCATTTTATTGCAATTCTATGATATCACTGTGTGTGAGGTATTTGCTCTCTCTCTTTCTCTATCTATATATATTCTTTCTCAATCAGATAACTGAGTTGAATAAACATGTTTATATTGCTATAATGTTAGAAATCTACTCTGGCAGCCCTTATGTTGTTTGAACTGCTTTTGGTTGGTCTTCATTTGGGGATAATGTACTGGGGCAGGACATAGGCATAAACATTAACACTGGCACTGTAACTTGCTGGCTGGTACCATGCTAGAATTTATGAGATCTTTTCCTGGAATTAGGACTCCAGTAGTGATTTAAACAAAATTAATCACACTGGCCATATTGGTTCAGTTCAACTCTGCGATATCTTAATTTGGTCAGTGAAGCATTTACCACAAATTAAAAAAAATAGAAGAATATTTATTATTCTCTCACTGACAGGCAGTACTGGTAAGTATAACATAATTTAATTGTTGAATTATTCAGAGTTTTCATCAGCCATCAATATTTTAAAAATGCCTGTAGTTAGAATGCCAAAGTCTTGTCTAGAATAGATTTATAATATAAAGCAACTCATGTTTATAAAAAGATTGATATTTAAAAGTTATCAACCATGTTTTCAACAAACATATTTTAAAATTACTTCATCTGGGAAATGAAGTTTAATTATCTACAAATACGCTTCTGTAAATTCAGTCATTGTCACTGGTATTTTTCATAATATCCAGCATAAAGATTTGCCAATATTTATATAATAACAAAGAGACAATAGAGATGTTGGTTAAAACCTATGTAGATTTAGATCCTATCTCTGCCAACTGTTGCCACAATAATGTTGAATAACAAACTATCAAAATACTCAGTGGCTTCAAACAGCAACCATTTATTTCTCTTTACCCGTTAAATTCTTTCCTGAACTTATGTACATATTGTAGAACCTCATCAAGTGTAGCTTATAATAATTAGCACATTTTAAGCTTTCTGCCTCAAAATCTCCTTTTATGCTAGCAGCTCAGTAGTATTTTTTTCTTTTCTTTGACACTTTTACCATGGGTTATGTGATTAATATTGGTGACAATTTTGTCAAATGTTTGTCTCTACATAAATTTTTCCAGGCTTTTCTAAAAATGTCTTTGTTCTCTGCTATCCAATCCCAACAATGCAACATATTTTAAGTATTTTTTACAGCAGCACTCCAGGCTTAGGTACCTATTTCTACCTTACTCAATTTTGCTACAATTACACCACTTAGCAAATCACAAAAGCTACACAAACCAATAGTTTAAAACAATCATTTATTCTTTTTATGTGTTTGTAGGTCAGCTAGGGGTTGGCTGACAAGGCCGGGCTCAGCTGGTTTGGGCTCTGAGCTGTAGATTGGGTATGAGGCTGTTCCAGTTTTTAGTGTAGGTTAGGCTCAGGTCTGTTCCATTTGTTATAATTCTGGGGTCCAGGCTGGAGTGGCAATAGCTACCAGGGGAAGCCTTTCTCTTGGTAATTGCAGAAGTGCATGAAATAATGCCCAGTCACATAAGTGTATCTCACTCCTCCATTTGTGTCACATCTGCTAACATCTTTATAGCCAAGGCAAATTATATGGTCGGGGGTTAGAAAAGTGCACTTTGTATGCTGCATAGAAATGTAGTGCTTGTTATTGCTAAACGGAACTAAACAATTTTGTTCAATAATTCAATCTACCATAGGGATCTCTTGAAGTCTGACTGATTTAATCAGACCTCTGTTGAATCTGACTGATATTTCTGTGCTGAAGATTATGATAAATAATACATTTTTTCAATGCTACTTTCAACATTCTTATATTTTCTAAAATATCATACCAATAGTAGGTGATATTAGGCCAATTCAATAGTCCTATGATCCCTTCCATCATGCAGTTAAAAATATAACTAAAGCAAATGAATTGATCAATATTTATATGTATTTAATTTATGCATTTTATAAAGTTAAATACTCTTCTAAAGAATAAATGAAATAGCCAAAGAAAATCGTCACAGCTGAGTTTACTTTCTAACATATTTTGAAAGTTTTTTTTTTTATACAATTAGGGAATTGATTTTGTTTTCAAAAACATCAGACAAAGGGTATCTGGATGGTTGAGCAGGCTAAGACACCAGACATAAAAACACTAGGTGATTTTATATTAATGATAAGCTTCTAGTCTGAAGAATATTACTTTATCCTGTCATATCCTATGCATATTTCTTGGGTCCAATGGTAGACAGATAGTGAGAATACAAATTAGGCCACAGCTCCAAGTCATACTACTCAAGGAAGAATAAGGTATGAACCCAAATCCATGTTGCAATCATTGCCTAAGAGATCTAATTGGGTATGCAAGATCAAGACTTTAGGAATTTATGGGCAGAGCATAACTATCAAGGGTGAGATGGAGCATATCCATGGTAGAACTCTAGTCCTGGAGATACACAGCTACTTCCAGTAAGATAGATAGTATAGAGTTCTGTAAGCCAGGTTTAGAACAGCAGAAAAAATTATTGACATAGAAGAGCCTGCCATCATAAGGATTTGCTTTATTGAAATTAGTCTTGTGTAAAAAAGAATTTACCTGGACTTTGCTTTTTGTTTCCAAGAGGCAAACTCTAAATCTCTGGGATTTTTGTAGGTACAGGAGTGTCTTTTTTTATTTATGGTGGATCCTGATCATTTATACTAATGAGTGACACATCTACCTATTGATTGATTGTGGTGATGACATAACTCAAAATGGGGGCTGACCACAACACAAAGTCTAATTATGTGATTAGAGGTTGGCTCCTTGAGGCATGTGATATCAACCTAGTCTTGAGAGGGAAGAGAGAGCTAAACAGTGAGAGCTCTGTCACATAGACAATGAATCGATAAGTCATGCTCATTAAATGGAAGTCCAATAAAACTCTGAACATTGAAGCTTTGGTGAGCTACCCATTGGCAAAACTCTGTATCTTGGAAGGGCGATGTATCCTGACTCATGGAGAGAGGATACTAGAAGTTTCATGTTTGAAACCTTCTTAGATCTTATCTTGTGTGTATCTTTTTTGTGTGTGTGCGTTTAAAAAGAAAACTCTTACAAGTATGGTGCTTTCTTGAGTTCTGTGGCTTGTTTTAGACAATTACCAAAACTGAAGGGATAAGAGGAGCCCATCAAATTTTTAGTCAGTTGGTCAAAAGTGAGAGTAGTCTAGAGAATTCCTAAGAGGGCTTTGATGGTGTTTGACAAGAGAAGAGTCATACAGAAGAATGCACTCTTCACTTGTAAAGTCAGGATTAACTTTGTGTGTTGTATGGGAAGCCCAGCAGTGAGCATCAGAAGTCATCGTAACCGGGGAGAACATACGTGGAACTGCAGTAGCTGCCCCTGGGATAAGAAAGACTTGGCAGAAACAACACACATTCAGTCTGGGTTCTCAGATCATTGGTAAACCGTCTCATTTCTCTGTGGTAACAGGTATTTTACTCCACTTTCCAAACACATTTTGCTAGTGGGTATGAATGCAGTCAAGTGTTCCTACTAAGTTATATTCAAAACACAATAACTAAATATTTGTTAATAACAAATAAATGTCACAAGCATGTTATTTACCCTTTATATCTTACAAACATTTGAAGAAGAACAAAAACATTTACCAGTTACGTGCTACACAGGGTTGCACCACCATCTCTTTGTCTTTTCTTTGCTCCCTTGCCATCATTCAGAACTCTGTTCTTTGCCCTGAGGTTGGAAGCTTGAAAACTACATTTCCTAGACTGCCCCAACTCCACCAGTGAGATTCCTTCAATATTTTGGCAATGGGAAGTGATGGGAAGTTATAATGTAAAAGGAAAAAAGACATTTTTCTTTATCTTTACTTTTTTTAGGCTATGTCTCTGTAATATTAGCAAACAGGCTACAGGCTACCGGTTTCTGCTAGGTTTCCTGCTATAGAGGTGGTGGGGGTAGTAGGCGATTCAGGTGCTCCTCTTATATAATCTTCTTGGGCTGTGGCTCAGGCAGCTGTATCTACAGGCTTTGGGATTTTACAACCTTGGTCTTAGTTTTCTTCAACTGATTCTGATACCAGCACTTACAACAGCCTTAGCTACAAAGTGATCATAAGATATGGCTTTTTCTTTTCTATCCCAAGGATGATAGGGATGATAGCTGTTTTGTATACATACTAATATCTAGTTTATATCACTTCCTTATTTTTGCTGTTCCAGTCATTCCAACACTCTTATGTCAAATTCTTTATTGTTTCCCTATTTGAAATAGCAATCAGTATTTTCTGATTAGACACAGTCTGATATTTGAAGTCCTGTATCATTTTCATTGTTTTGTTGAGTTGGGTTTTGTTCTCTTTTGTTTTGTTTGATTTCATTATATCCAATGGCCTGAGCAGCTATTTCAAAGATAGCAAGATCTATTATGGTAGCCATTTTGGATTTACTATTGTCTTGTTTTCAAGTATTTTATTGCATTCATTGTTTTGTTTTTATTGGTTCTATTCTGTTCTGTTCTGTTTGATTTTTACTATGTGTGAAGGTATCTGCAGCTATTTTGAAGACAACAAGAGGCATTATGATAACTATTATTGATTTTGTATTGTTTTGAAGTCTTGTGTCACACTGATTTGTTTTGATTGGTTTTACTCTGTTTTATATTCCTTGGTTTTATTCTCTTTAAAATAAAATAAAATAAAAACAATTATACACTTGTTTCTAATTTAAGCACTCATTAAATAATGCATATATTTAAAATTTTATCAGACAGGTGTGGTGGCTCACACCTGTAATCCCAGCACTCGGGAGGCTGAGACAGGTGGATCCTTGTGAGTTTGAGACCAGCCTGGGCTACAAAGTGAGCTCAAGGCCAGCCTGAATGGCATAGTGAGACCCTGTCTCAAAAACACCAGGGCTGGGGATCTAGCTTAGTGGCCTAAGTGCCTGCCTGGCAAGCGCAAGGTTGTGAGTTCAATTCCCGGTGCCGCAAAAAAAAATAAATAAATAAAATAAAATAAAATTTTATCATACATATTTTTAAAAATTGGTTGTACCTATAATTTTTTCCTAATTTATTTTGCTCTAATATAATTTGAAATTACTTTTATAATTTTAAAGCAAAATACACTGCAATTATGAAAACATAAGCTTGTCAAATTACAAAACTACAGCTAACTTGAGTGACATGGAGATTGATTTATTTTATCTATTTAATTTTAGAGTTCCAATCTATACTATAAAAACTGGGACTCGGGATAAAGACCAAAAGTTAATTTCCCTAAACAAGAATATGCTAATGAAGAAAATGATGTGGGGATTTAATTACATAGGTAATTATTTAGTTTTTATGTTTCCAATTAGCAATGGCCGTCACAGTAAGATTATATTTTATAGATGAGTCCAAAATGGTGCCAAGTAAAGTCTGAATATTTGCATGAATTTTGATACTAGAAATCTTGAAGGAGAAAATGTGCTTAAAATTTTTGAGTAACACAAAATAACTCATGCTGATATAGTACAATGAGATACTGTAATATATGTGTAGATATGTACTTACCAATAAGGTTAATTAACAATTGCATCCACTTATCATTACTTTGTGTTTGAAGCCTATAAGCTCTCTTCAAGTTATTCATAAAATATATAATAGGCTATTGTGAACTATAGTACTCCCCACTGTTCTATAGAGACTAGAACTTATTGCTTCTATCTAATTGTGTTGGAACGGAAAACCCTGGTTACTTACAAATCATTTCCAGTTACTTTAAGCAGATAACGTATAGTCCAGATGACTACTTTAAGACTGAATAACTGACATGTGTGTTTGTTAACTAGACCAAAAAAAAAATTCACAACGTTTTAGCATTTAAACTCAACTCATATAAACAAAGGAGCCATGGCTTAGTAAAATGTAACAAATGGGGATAGGAATTCCAGGACAAATTTAGTAGTAGGTAGAAAATAAATTCAATGCTTTTTATATTTTACTTTATAGCCTTAGTATTCCTAAAATGATTTGCCGGGAATCATCATTTCTATGCCGAGCTGTTTACAGTGTTAAAGTTAATTCAAATGGAGACTCTGTCTGAAGAGTCTTTGAGCAGATCAAAACCAGCTAGCCCAACCAACCAAGTGTGTTTTTTTTTTCTTTACTTGTGTATAAAAAACTGTCACCTGTGTTTCACCAATGCAGAAGAAACCACCATTGGTTTGGAGCTGCTCGACTTATGAATTGTTCAAATAAACTCTCAAATTTTATTGTACCTTGGTTTATTTTTTCACAAATTTTATTCCAAATTTAAGTTGTTCTAAATTTACTACTTGTACTTATTCTGTAATTATATTAAAATTGGGAACAAGATCTATTTATGTAGTATCATAATAGCCAGATGAAAAATTTTTTTAAAAAAAGACTCAGAGGAAACATTTGTGCTCTTCTAAATTTCCAAATATTTTTGTTATATGAGCAAAGAAATTTATTGTTGATTTTTTAAAAACTAGCTAGTTGGTAACATATACACAATCAAATCGCTTGCTTTGTCTTTACACTTTAGCTTTCTTGCTTATAATATTGAAGTTTGTTTGGTGTTAGTAGGATAACAGTACTTTGAAAAATAAGATATGATTACTTTGAAATTTGGAGAAAAAGGTACAATATATATTACTATTACAATATCATTTTATTGGTATGATTTTTTTTGTTTGTTTCTTTTTGGGTGTTTTTGGTTTTGTTTTGTTTTTGTCTTTTTGTGATAGAGTCTCACTATGCAGTTCAGGTTGGCCTTGTGCTCACTTTGTAGCCCAGGCTGGTCTCAGACTTGCAATGATCCTCCTGCCTCAACTGCCTGAGTGCTGGGATTACAAGAGTGTCTTTTTTTTTGTTTGTTTTGTGGTACTGAGGATTGAACACAAGGCTTTTTAAAAAATATTTTCTTTTGATACAAGTTTTCACTAAGTTGTCCAGGCTGGACTTAAAATTGCCTCAGTCTCCAAGAGTGTCCATCTCCCAGAATGCCTGCATTACAGTGATTTCTTATTGAAAAACAATTTTTGAAATGTATAGGTAACTACAACTGTATAATCAATCCTTTGACCTAGTAACCCTATTCCTAATAATTTATGTGAAGAAGAAATACAAGTAAAAATATTCTATATATATGAAAAAAAATTTTTGAACCATCCTCTAGTAGCACAAAGAATAGAAAAAAAATCTAAATGTTTAAACTAGGACCTGACTTGGTAAATTACAGCATACAACAGAGTGATTATTATTATTTTTATGTGAAAACTCAGAAAAAAATGGGTTCGAAATAATGTGCAATGGATGATCAGAATATATTGTGTTCTGTAATAGATAGTAACTCTAAAGCACACACATGCATTTGGTGAGGTCAATATGCAAATTGAAAATGAGAATTAAGATTATCAAGTCATGTTTTGTTTTTAATATAGTTTTAATTATATTCCATTTTAATTTAAAATAAAATGCTTCCTTCATGTTGAAGTTCTCTATTCTGATGGCCACTAAACACATGTGGAAGGTACAGGGAGAGCGGGCTGTTGGAGTAAGTCCATGACATCGTTGGGTGTTTTTGACTAAGCCTGTTGTCAATCAAGAACAATCCTTCCTTCCTAGAACTAGTTGAATCAGGCATAGGAGGTGGATAAATGGAGTCCAACTGGAGGCCTACAGTCCACGACAATGTCTCGTGCAAGGATCTGTGCTGGAAACGCCCAAAGGTCAGTGGTGGAAGCTAGAAAGTCTGGGCTGGCAGGATGAAGGATCTATGCCAGCAGGCTGAGGTTTTTGCACTGAAACCAGAAAGTGACGCTCAAAGTAAGGACCAGAGTCCCCCCAAAGTGAATCGCAGCCATTCTCAGAGACAACAAGGTCTTGGGTTCCTCTGACCATGAGAACAGTTGACTTCATATCAGGAATTCCAGCATGGCAAACTTTTCCAGGAGAACCAACAGTACTACTTCTTCCCCTCCAGTTCTCCTTTTTATGTTGGCGACAATCCTCAGGAGGCTCTCCACATCCAGCACCACACTGATTCAGTTCAGCTGGATGTTACAAAGTTGCCCACCAGTTGTCAATCCACTACACTTCCCCTTGCTTTGAACAAACTTATCCCATCATTCTTGCCACCTTCTGAAGCAGTTCTTAAAAGTGGTCTTTTGTGCCTTTAGTTACACTGCTAATATCTGCCTTGATGTCCTTAACTGATCTAAATTTCACAGTTCAAGGTCATTTTGATTTGGGAGAAGAGCCAGAAGCTGCACAGTGTTGGATTTCATGTTGCTTTCACTGTATTTTTTATAATACCTCATAAAGACACTTATGAAAGAAGATACCCAGAACTGCTTCAGAAAATACCAAGAATGATGGGATAACTGTTTTGAAGTGAAAGGGAGTATTTTAAGGGAGTTTAATTGCAATGTGTTTTTTACTGTAATATTTAGTAAGATTTAAACATTCTTTGTGTATTTTGGTCATGTCTTGTACATTTAAAATATTGGGGTTTGTACAGGGCTCAGACAAGATGAGGCGAGTGAAGCACTAGTTTTCCAAGGAAATTTTAAGAGGATGGTCCAAAACCCAGCCATCAATGCAAATAATATCTTTATGCAATATTTTAAAAATCTCAGTGCAAAAAATTCATCCTAATTTTCAAAATGCTAAGTATCAGTATTACTTCTCTTAGAAATGTCATGAGTAAAGTATTACTAGTAGGACAAGATCCACAGAATGATTTTTCCTTTTGCCTCAGGCTCCCGTATGACTTGGCATGTCATTGGTTTTTTTTTTTTTACTAAAATTAATATATTTTGAAAGAGTACCTTTCAAGGCCTCTTTTCACTGTCAAGAATTCATATGCTAGAGTTTATATATGGGTAGGACAGGGAAAAACAAACACCCCCTAAAATCCAAGATTGCTCACAGAAGATAGCCAGTTAGTCATTTTCTATAGCAACAGTTGAAAGTCCAAAGCAATACTTTATGAATCCAATGCTAAGGAATATTTTTAGACTGAAAACTGGAACGGCCAAATTCTCTCAAAGGCCTATTTGACACCCATGGTATTGGAAGCTTTAGGGAGGACATGTGCGGGTATATGCTGAGGAGACCCATAACATGTATTTTCCTTGGTCCTCGAAGATGTATTTTGAATCCAATACTAGTGTATCACACACAGATCTGTGAAGATACAGTAAGAAAAAGTATTCTCTTACCAGCTTTTCTAAGAATACATCAAGTAAAGGGAACTCATTTTAAAAGTCTGTTTTCTACTTTCTACGATGGAAACAACTTACCAACTCTACATGCCAACGATGCTCTGTGGTCTTAAAGTCTGTGAAATGCTTTGGGCTTCCAAACTTCTTATATTAAGCCCCTCGGAGGCAGAAAATACCCCCTATACACACACACACACACACACACACACACACACCTACCTGCTGTCTATTCCATGCCTGGTTTAGCAGAAAGAGCTCCATGAATGAGCAAAACTCTGGATTGCATCCTACTCTGAAGAACTCTGCCTCTTAACCATTCTGGGCCTCAATTTCTTACTGGTAAAACACGGTGGGGTGTTTTAAGGATTGTTGGAAATAAAAATAGCTCTAAAAAGGTGAAGGAGTTGTAAACCTTTATCTTACCTAGTACAGAGGTTGGCAATTTTTTTCTATAAAGGGTTAAACAGCAAATATTATAGGCCTTGAAATCCATATGACCTCTCTCAGGACTACTGCTTTTGTATTACAAAAGTTATCATAGACAATATGCAAATAAGTGGGAATAACTGTTTCAAATAAACTTTATAAAAGTAGTTTTGGCCCCCAAGCCATGTTTTCTTGATTCCTGACCTAGCACAATATAATACAGACATAGGTAATTAAAATGACTTTTCAACTTAGAGATTACTGGTCTCTAAACTCCATAGAAAAGGAAGTATTTCAGGAGTTTGTGTTCATCACTGAATTTTCAGGAAAGGGCTTAATCTGAGTTTGTTGACTTCCAAATTCAGAACAGTGTAAAACTCTCACTGACAATAACTGAATGAAAAATAAGGTAAAAATATTCTTAAATTAAAATTATGCTATTCTGCCTGGTAAGCACAAGGTCCTGAGTTCGATTCCCAGTAACAAAAACTAAACAAATAAATACAAAAATAAAATAAAATAAAATAATGCTATCATCATTTATGTCTCATGCTTGTTCTTCCTACTATTGTTTTGACACAGACCCAATCTTATTGGATAGTCTTATCTCTTCTTCTCAGTGTAAGATCTCCATAAGAAAAAGCAGCTATGCTGGATGTATTCCAGAAGGAAATGTATACAACCTGGGTATTATATTATTAACACACACACCTGTAAAAAAGTTGATAAGGCCTATGTTATCACTGGTCTTTGGGGTTTATTAAGAACTACGGGATTATGAACTACTTCTTTACATTGTCCTAACACAGTTATATTACAGGATGAGCTCTTCTGAAGTTGTGAAACTTGTACATAAGATGAGATGGGACATGTTCAGAGTAGTACAGCCTTAGGAAACTTGTACATAAACAAAGTACTGATTACACAATATTACTGGGAACATGACAGAAATGATTAAGTATATCTTATTTACCTGAATATCTTCTGCCTTGTCATTCCTTGTATTTTCTCTTATGAATGATTTTCATCCAGTGTGATTTTTTTTGAAGTTATTAAATGCATCCAGGAGGGGCTGTGACTGTAATTTTGGACCAAATGCCAAGGCTGCTGGTGTCACTGAATAAAGATTTCCTTCACTGACAATTCTGTCTTCTGTAGGGTAGTTAGTTTCAAGGGAAGACACGTGGTTTCCTAACACTGTTTTCAGGAATGGCTTTTAAAAGAATACAAATGTGTGTTGAAAATATGCAGAGTTTAGTGTATACTTTTATTTTTCTAATAAAAATATAAATAGATAAATTTAAATAGATAAAGTTCTGTACAAGTATATTTCATTTCAGTTTATAGAAAATGTACTACAGTTTGTGATCTTAAGAAAGTGATACAGTTTTAATGTGAAGATAAGTAAATGTTTACCAAAAAATTCATAAGTCAGCTCAATGTTAGCCTGGGTCAAGAACCTTATAGAATAGTTTTACAGCTCTATTTATTTATGCATAAAAATGTAATATAAGCTTAGATATCAAAGTCCCATGTTTAGGCTCAAGAAGACAAAAGTTCTTTAGAAAATACTCAACACTGAAAGAGTTGGCTGAATAGTGCAGAAAATAGACTGAATGCATATAATTTAGGGAGGGAGATAAGCAAGAATGGACAGGGAGAAAAAGAAGCAGATTTCCAAAAAAGGGATAAAGGTGGGATAAGTGTAGAGGGGTTCAGTCTCAAGCTTTCAGATTGGGGTGTTACTATTATAGGGAGGAATATCATCTTGCCAATCCCTCCCAACACATGGTTAATAGTAAAGAACCCTGTGGGGCATTAGGCAGGAAATCAGAGTGCCTGGATAGTCGACTTTTAGTTGTTAATGACGAAGGAAAATATTGAGAAAAATATCAATAGCTATATTGGGAATAGAATTCAAGCAGGATTATCTTCCCTTTTTCTTGGCACTTATTAATATATATTGCAATAAAAGCAAATGTAATACATTCTTATCTCCAGGTAACACCATTCAGACTGCTTATTTTCTGACATACATCTCACTTATGCTTGGAAACAAATCCTCCACCATGACTGTAGTACATGGGGATATGAGCAAGGACAGAAACTAGAATACTGATAATGTTTTCAATCACAATATGAACAAAACAGTAAACAAGCAGAATTCACTTCTAATTTAGAATTTCTCTTGCCATTTAGTGACCAGAGTTACGAAGTTTTAGTTGAATTTGTAGAAGTTTTGGATTATTTCCTGAGCCACTAGCTCAAAGCTTAGGAGTCTAAGATCTTAAGGATGTTTCAGGAAAATGGTGTATATGTTTAATATTTACTGTCCAGAAAGAGATTTGTACACTGAGTTCAAGTATTATATAAGTAAAATAGCACGGACTTTTGAAATGCTCAAAAGCTGACAGAGGCATAAATCTCAGTGTTATTTCTTCAGTTCGAGGTCACTTCAAAACTACATTATTCATATATCAGTAACCAGGTAGGTATGGAGGAAGGATACAATTACCATTGTCTGGAAATGGCTCCATTCATCTGTGATCTGAAAGGGAATTTTATTATCAGAAAAATAAATAAGCCAAATAAACATGGGTTCAGAACATCGGTAGAACTTATTATAAGTTGCCTGTGGCTTAGTAGTTTTCTCACTGATAATGGTGTATTTTTGTATGTTTTTTTTGGTGTTTTTATGCATTATAATACTGATAAAGGGGTCATATCAAAGAAAATGATTTTTTTCCTTTTGGTTGTAATTTACCTATCCTAAAAAGTCAGCTTGGAGCATTACATGTAAGCACAAGGCTGAAAACATAAGAAAAACATAATGAGTGGTTGACACATTTCTCACACTGTAATGAAACCAGGGTAATTGAGAAAGTCAGCAAATCATAGTTATCAATCAAATGGTGAGTGTGGTGAATGCAGATGCCAAGTCTGATTTACTATTGTGGTCCAGAGAACCAGTTTTGTTTTTGTTATTAATTATTTTTGCTGATATTTATGCTTAAAAAGGAGCAACACATTCATTGTTTTACTAGATCACACCTACACTTCACCTCAAGGGTGTGGATCACAGGTGACATGGGTTCCATGTTTATAAAGAATTTGCCCAGCAAATGTCTAGATCTAAAAGTGTAAAAGAAACAGATGAGCTAATTACTAAAGTAAATACAAAGAACATAGACACCTCAATCAGTTCATGGCTAATATGGATAGATTGAAAACTTACTTCCCACTCAACTCTAAAATTAATCCTCTTTGATAATGGGACAGAGGTTATTATAATGATTTCAGAAATAGGAAACTGACAGAAAACAGCTTACAAGAGAAAATGGACAGGTTCCAGAACTTTGAGTTTAGAGGAAATGTTGTTCTTTCTGAATTTTTATTCACCTTTTATTTGATCTTTCTTTTATCTTATAAACTTAGGGAAATCTTTTATTTCTTCTTTTCTAATTAAAAGACCATTTCATGCATTCAGGCTGGATTCAGAACAGAAGTAATTCTCACCCTAGTTCTGAATTTTAAAAAATGTGAAGCTCAAAAGTTTTGAGATTTTTGGTTCCAAACATTTTACTAAATGTTAATTTTGACAAGTGAATCATCCAAATCTCAGTTCTTATCATTTAATTTCTGATGAAAAAAGGAACCAGCTTTAACTACAATTCAAAGGAAAGAACAGTTGCTTCTCTCCTACTGTTAAAAATTTCAGCACTATAGACAAGTTCCCTTGATGCTAATATAGATATGGTGGGCCCAACAGACAGGTGGAGTTGGCAAATAAATGTTCATTTCTTCCTTTTATGACTCAATGTTATCATAAGGGAAATGGAGAACATTTCCACAACACAGCTGTGAGGGACTCTCCAGCTCATCTATCAAGATAGCATAGTCTTTTACTCCCCTGCAGTTTGGCAACCAGCGGAGAGCTAAGTAGGAGACAGAAGATTACTCTTCAGTTCTTCGCTCTACTAGCAGTGCAAGTTGGGTTTCAGAATTTGCTACTTGTAATGATCACTTCTAGGAATCTGTGGAATTATTTGTGTGAAATTGTGGTGTATAGAAGCATGAAATCATAGACGTGGATAAGATTTTAAGGGTCATGCTTGCATCTTTTCTCTAGCTTCAGCATATGATGGTATACTGCTGGTGAAAGGGAAGCTGGCACTTTAAAAGCAGACTTTATTTCAGCTTTGAAGACCTCTAACTTTTAGAACAGTTTTCATGTATTTATGTTTAAATCCTCAAAAATACAATTTTACTTTTTATTCCTACTTTTGCACTTCTGATATCAGCCATAAAAATATGTTTTCTATAAATAAATCCTTTATTGAAAGCAGTCATCGTTCATTAAGCTAATGACCTAATTCTTTTAATTATTCATCCTGTGAGTCTCAAATCTTTTCTCTTCTGAACCCAGTGAATCAGTTCAATACCCAGTTTGTGATGAGATCATTGAGGACCGAGGGAAGCCTGTTCCCTTTGCTGACTTGAGGCTGGGCTTTGTGAGCTCCACTCCAGTTCTTCCCGAGACCTCAGTCCAACATCAGAAAAAGGATTCAGACGCACTACTGGCCAGTTTTAGAAACCATACCCACGTTGGGAAGCAACACCATGAATTCAGTAGTAATTTAAACTTTTAATATCCTCTAGACAAAAAGAATTTTGGAGGGGCAAAAAAATGTAAATAAGAAGCTAAATAATTTCATTTCCCCTCATCAGTCTGTGACCTTTACATGCTTTCACCTAGCCAGACATAAATTTTAAAGTGTTCTCTCATCTCTTTCATTTTGGCTATGTCCAATGAATTTTATTGCTTCAATACTTCCCTGCTACCACTGGCTCTCTTTTTTTAATGTTACAATAAAAATAGTTTTAAAACATTGACTAAGGTATATATGGTCCAAGAGAATTCATCTTGACTCAGTGTACTCAGGCAAACCAAAAGGCTGGGACCCATGCTTTGTCCTTGGGAGCTCATGAATAAACTAAAGGCTTAGATCCTTATAGTTCGATGTGGCATTAGTGGCATCTAGTTCAACCATGAACCTTGCCTGAGTCCCCTCTAAGGATCCTAAATTCGCAAATGCAGTTCAATTATATTAATATAAATTTTACGAATTATATGGATGGGAGATTATACACACTGAAAGTTTGTAACAAGCCCAGAGTGGAGCCTCAGTCTATTTCCAAAGATTCTGGCATGACAGAATATTGGTTTAGCTTTGTTATATTCAATTTTTCCAGAGAAACACAAATCTGTATTTTTCAGTAAACATCTTTGATCTTTCAAAGGTTTGTAGTCCTTGATTTTTGAAGTTGTCCCTGTCTTCTAAACATATCTTCTGGTCTTCTGTAGCCCATAAACAATCATTTTTTAACCTGTGATCCATAGTCACATTTTTTTCAGTTGTGTTGGTAATTCTTCTAATATGTTCAGAAAAGTATTAGGGAACATATTATTTAGGCATGAAAAATGAAAGTGTGAAAATACCTTTAAAATAATTAAGCCAATCGTGGTGATACATGCCTGTAATCGCAGCATTTAAGAGACTGAGGCAGCAGGATCATGAGATTGAGGTTAATGTGAACTACATAGTATGCTCAAGACCATCCTGGACTATATTGTGAGATCTTGTCTCACAGCCAAAAACTAAACCAAACCAAAACAACAATAGCAACAACAAAAGCAAAATGAAAGACAAATAATTAAATTCAATGTAAATAAACACAGAGATAAAAATATATGTATCTTCTATTAAAATTATATCTTTAAGATCTAGATTTATAAAAAGGAAAGATGAGAAAATATGAAAAATGCAATGGTGAATTTGGATAGAAAATCTATAGATAACTTACATTTTTCTGTCTTCTCCTATTAAATAATTTTGAAAGTATCCTCTATGAACTTACATAGCTTCTAAAATAATAAAAACAGCAATAAATACATCTGAACTATTATATGTAAGTGGAAGGAAAATCAGATCATAAGATGATAGAAATTCCTGGATATGTTTTCTTCTCTTATAAAATGTTTTAGCCTTGTGTTATTTTCTAATGCTAAAAATTGCTCAAATTACTTGTTTTTCAGAAGCAATTTTGGTACAAAGATTAGAAATATTATTACATTAACTTGAGCATATAAAAAAGGAAAAAATATCATTTACTAATAAGAGTGTGAAATATGAGAGAATCAATTATCAGATATAGGATGAATCAAATTTTCTTACTGTGACTCTTTTTTTTTTAAGGGAGTAAAACAAAACAATAAAATAGAACAGAACAAAAGAGCAAGAACAATATTGGATTTCAAAAACAAGACCGAAGGAAATCCCCCATAGTTGTTATATTGCATGTTGTTTACCTCGAAACAGATGCTCAGACTACTGGCCCCAGGCCTGCAAAGTCAGTCAATCAATACAACATTAAGTTGGTTTTGTACCTCATTTGCTATCATCCCAGCCTGTGTTCCTCCAAATAAGGCAGTTGGCTTTGGGGAGGGGTTTGAGGTAGGGGAAGCTCTTCTTGTCTCCCAACCCCCTAACTTCTTGGTTCTCTTCCTGGTCCATGGCTGCTGCTGGTTCACATGGGCTCTCTCTAATGGAATTTGATTACTCAAAGTTTTTGAGCACTTACTCAAAGCATTATTATGTTTTCATATATTATCTCCATATTAATGACAAAGAAACAGACCTGGTGAGGTTAACTCTGCATCTAGATCTCCTAAATGCCATGAGGTCCAAATCTAGGTCATTCTGCCTCCAAAGCTGTCATGATTGCCTATTGCTGACAAGTCAAATAATCAAACATCAAAATAAAATACAACAAACCAACTTTGCTCCGTATACCTTGCCACCCAACAAAGCAAAACAAAACAAAATTAAGACTTTGTGCTTTTCTGATATCTCACTCTGTCATAAGCATTTTTTTACATATCACAGGGATGTGTCATCAAGAACCATAGTGTTTCTGCTGAACTCAATTTTACTTCTTCAGAGATTTCTTTCTTTCTTTCTTTCTTTCTTTCTTTCTTTCTTTCTTTCTTTCTTTCTTTCTTTCTTTTCTTTTCTTTTCTTTTTCTCCCCTCCCACCCCTGAACACTGCCAGGCAATGATTATGACTGGCCACATTGAATGGCAGAAGTCATTGTACTTTTCTCTGTTATACCAAAGCATTTATTAGGAAACTCCAAGGATTTCTGATTTTAATTGAGACTTTTTTCATTAATGACACTATAAAGACCAATTAGCTGCATAGTATAATGTAAGAATTATTAAAACTGAGAAACTATGATGATTCGCTATCTGGGACCCAGGAAGATTTGTCCTTCTTAGAGTTAGTTAGTAGAGATAACAAACAATTCATCAGTAAGGACGCCCTTTCTGTTCTCACAAACCAGCACACACCTATAACTCGCCATTAGCTTCTATCAGACATTCATACCTGAGGCTCCTGAGGCTACTGTTCTCCTATCCCAATCATCCCAGGACCAGGAACTTCATAAAAGACACTATGCACACCACAGGACATGCTGAAATTATTTAAACTAAGCAATCCTAACTCTTCTAAGTCAGCTTCACTCATTCCTTTCCATGGAAACCACCACAGAAGTTCTTGTCCATATGTCCTCCTACCCTTTTCCCTGCCTAACCCTGGTGCTTCCTTCTGACACCCATCATACCTCATGCCATGTTGTAAATCCTCTCCTTCATACCTCTGCATATACCAAGCTATCTTTCCCATGGCAATCATCTCCTAATCTATGGGTTTCATCATACTTGAATAAAAATAAAATCAACATCTTTAAAACACTCCAGAAAGCCCCACTCTCATGGCATGATTCATACTCCTTGACATGCTAGGTTTTTTGTTACAGTTCTCTATGTGATGAACATTAACAATGCTGAGTCAACTGTGATTCCAACTGGGACTTTTCCATCCCAGTCTGGACAACGGTTAATAAGTGACTCTATTTGTACGAAGAGAGGACTGTTCGGTGTGTATGCACAAACACATGCGTGCATATGTGTGGTGCTATGGAGAGACTCCAGGGCCCCACACATGCTAGCCAAGTGCTCCACCACTGAGTTACACTTCCAATCTCATGAAAACCTTTTGTTTATCATACAAATGATTTAAAAATCAGCAAGTTGTGTCAGTGCTTAAAACACTGGACAGAATGGGCAGTCTGATATTTCATTATAGGTCTGCACCCAGAGAAGTTGTAACTTCAGGTAGTCATTGAACACATGCTAAATGGGAATGTCTGAATTCTAGGCAAGAATTTAAAAGCAACACCAATGGAATAGTGAGTTGCAAGACTAAAATATAAATGTTTAATTACAACTCTCTCTGCAAAAAGTTTTGAATGCCTAAAATGGATTCAGTCTGAAACGAAAATGTTCACAACTACCTCATAAAGCATTGTTTATTTTCTCTTATGAAGGCTTACTCCCTCAGTATCATTTCCTTGCCAGGATGTGACGTTCTCCGGGGCAATTTCCAATTGCTGCTGTTGCCAGCCAGCTGATCACCAGTAGTCAACACACTAACCCCGGAGAGCTCCAAGATGCCCTGTTGTCAGCTGGTGTGCACAATGCAGCTTCAGCAACAAGAGGCCCTGCAGACCCTCCTGTGCTCTCTGGTTCCAACTTGGCAGCATGGGGAGGCTGCCAGGACAGCTTCAGGAGAAGAGCCAGGGGAGTGGTGTGCCAGAGCCAGCAGGTGGTAATGGCCAGCAGCAGTTCTGAGAGGCAGATCAGTCTTTCCTGCAGTTAAGACAGCCAGTAGAGGTGGGAGCCAACATTGCTCTTGTTATCTGATGTATAGGCATTGTTATAAATGACATCAGAGCCCCCTGTACATTTCTCATTGGACTTATTAGCCAGGTGGCAATTTTAACAGTCACCATGGCTCCAAGTAAAGCGTATGCTATATCATTTAACTGACATTTGAGGCTGGGAAATTGCATTTCTTGGAATAATGTCTTGGAGACAGCAATGAGTTCTGGTATTTATACAATGTCTTCCTGTAAGGTAGTTAATGCCTTGGCAGGCAGCACCTAAATCAGACTCAGACCACTATTCACAAATAAATAAGTAAGTACTATCTAGCCATTTTACAAGCTAGAAACCTTATATATGAATATGTTGTTTTTGGAATTAAGATCATGAAAAATTAAAGGTAGAATCAAGATGAAAATACAGAGTTCTGAATGTCATTTTCATTCACAATCTTGCTTACCAATCAATAGAGTACACAAAAGTCTGAGTGAGGCCAGTACATTTTGTCCTTGTTATATTCATCTCAAAAAGCAAGAGTGATGAGATGGGCATGATCCTGGTACTTGTGAAGCTGATGCAGGACATAAGTTTGAGTCCAATCTGGTCTACAGAGTGAGTTCAAGGCCATCCTGTCTCAAAATAATGACAAACAAAAAATTAAAAGTGTGTAACTGTAGAATATAAGCCTCTTTTTATTAATTTTTGATCTAGAAAAGACTAAATGAATACTAGAGAAGTTAAAATGACCCACAACAAAAGGATCTTCTAAATCCTTTAATGAGTAGAGAGCATAAGAAAGCAGAATGTTATAAGGAATGTTTTTCCTGTTAGAATAAGTTTTAGTAAGTGGTAACAGACTTCTGACATGAGCAAGATCCATCAATAAATAGACATTCTTGCTTGTCTATAGCAAATTAAGCACTGTCTAGTATTTCTGCATTTGAAAGATTCATAGATTGTTTAAGACCAATTCTGCTTTTAAGGATATCATAATCTTGTGGACAAAGCAAGGCTAACTGAGGAATTATCAACCAACACTAAGAAATTGTACATCCCACTCCAGACTCTTTCTGTAATCAAATTAGAAGAAAAAAGATTAGTGATACCTGAAGTGGTGCATAACTGCTGCTTGGAGAAGGGAAAGTTGATGGGCTCCACCTTGGAATGGGTAAGGTTGGACTAATACCATCATCATTTATAGCCTTACACTACAAAATAATGACTATTACTGGAATTGATTCTAGACATTTAGAAGTAAGCAATGTAAGGAGCTATACTAGAAAACTTTGATGTGATGGTTTTTATTTTTTATTTTTATTTTTATTTTTTTTGGTGCTGGGGATAGAACTCACAACCTCATGCTTGCCAGGCAGGCACTTATGCCACTGAGCTAAATCCCTGGCCAATGTGATGGTTTTTAAAAGTAGAAAATGGAGTCTTGTAAATATCATGCACATGCTCGTAGGTCCACTCAAGTCCATTCAGCAATTTTTTGTGCTTTGGAACCACATGCCTGTCTAAGCCAAATTCACCCAAAAGGAAGAGGCAGACCATATTGCTTTAGTTAACTCTCCCTCAGCATCTCTTCTTTACAAAGGCAGTGCTTATTTTTGCTATTTGTTACAAAGCAGAACCAATTAGAAATGGAATGAAAAGGATTTCTCAGTCTTTTCAAGCCCTAGGAGATAAATACCTGAAAGTAGTTTAGCTGAAGTCCTAGGACAAAGGAAATAAAGTTTGAAAATCATTATATGAACTATTTTATCAAAGTCTTTTTGGTTCTATGGTCCTGAGAATACAGCTAAGAATAATAGGGAGTAATCTTATGTTCAGGCAAAGACTAAAGATTCACTGTCTCTAAACATCGTGCTAAATGACTGATACATAAAATTCTTTAACAAGGTACAGAAACACTCTTTTTCTCACCCCTATACTCAAGTCTCCCTCAATTGGCTCATCTTTTCCATGTCTGTTACTGTGTTATAATTGTATCAACATCTCTCACTCCTTCTTTTTCTTTTGCTTCTTCAACCTCAATTTCCTAACACAGGGATTGCAGATGCCATCATCATGGGGTTTGCAAGGAAGGTGGGTTCCAGCCATTGCCCCTCACATGAGTCATTTGACACATCTCACTGTTTCTAAGCAGCAACTAACACAACTTGTTTGGATCTGCCACTTCTTGGCTTTGCATTTGTGTCATATTAGGTTTCTGGGAAAAAAATCAGAACATTCTGAGCTGACTTTCTCTCTGGTGCCATTCTCAGCTTGTCTTGATTCGTTTGGTTATGAGGCATCTGGGTGAATGCTGATGTATTACTCACAGTTCCCTCCTGATATTTGCTGGATCCAAAGGAAGTTTCACGCCATCTTCCATATTTAAAAACATGGCTGCTGCTGTTAGTGGGACAGTAAACAGGATGTGTCTGAATTGAGACAGTCACACTTATTTGTCTCTGTCTGTTTGCCTCTCTTTCTGTTTCTTTGTCTGTCTCCGTCTGTCTCCATCTCTCTGTCTCAGTCTGTATGTCTCTCTGTCCTGAGATATTACACCCGTTTTTGAGAGAGTGGCTGAAGATTTGTTGTTTGCATTGTTTGGAGTCTTTGTTGAGTGGGGGCTGGTTTGTTTTGTTTTGACATGAGGTTTTGTTATGTTTCTGTCTCAAACTCACAATCCTCTGCCTCAGCCTCGCAAAGAGCTATGTTGTGCTGAAGAACGATCTTGACTATGAAATAGAACCGTGTGGACAATGACTGAAAAGGCTGAAGTTACTGCTCCTTCTGTATTCCCTCTTTGCACAGTTGCACACTTGCAGTAATTAAAAAAGGAAGTTTTACATCATAATACGGAGGGTTCAAGCACAGCCAACTACAATGTCTTCTTTCCATCCCTCAAGCATACCAAGCTCATTTCAGCCATGCTACCCTTGCCCCAATTGTCCTCTCCAACTGGGTTTCCCATCTTCTCATCTTCCCAGTGATGCTTCTTCTCAGCCCTCACATAACTCCTCAGGAAGTCTTGCCCAACCACTCTGCCTGACCTAAGCTGCTACTGCCCACTCCAGGATTCTTTAATAATTCTGTTTTACTATCCTAACAGTGCTTATCAAAATCTGAACTTCGGTTGTTAATTTGTTAAATTTTTTATTTATTGTTTTTTTCAGCAGTTGTTTCGTATTAGAATAAAACCTTCATGTGATCATTGTCCTAATCAGTATACTCTTGGAATAGTGTTTGGCACATATTATACACCAAGAAGAATGAAAACATGAGATAGGTGCTGCTTTGCTACATCATTTTCCAATTATTGTTTCACTTGTTCCATTCCTCACCTGCTTCTTCCTTTATTTCTTCTTCCCTTTTGAGGTTGGTGCAGAGGACTTAAGATTGTATAATGTGTTAAAGTACATCTATAGTGCAGAAACATTGTTTTTGAAGGATCTATAAAAATA
>RJWT010001524.1:32500-47602 GCA_004365215.1 Cuniculus paca
ATTTTTGAGGAATCTCCACACTGATATCCACAGTGGCTGCAACAGTCTATACTCCCACCACCAGTGAAGAATTCTTCCTTTTTCCCCACAGCCCCTCCAAGGTTTGTTATTGGTTGATTTTTTGATGATAGTTATTCTTTCTGGGGTGAGATGGAATCTGTGTACTGTTTTAATTTACATGTCTCAAATGACCAATGATGTTCAAAATTTTTTATGTATTTGTTTGTTATTTGTATTTCTTCATTTGAAAAGTGCATATTAATCTCAGATGCCCATTTATGGATTGGGTCTTTGAATTTGGGGAGGCCTAGGTTTTTTCAATTCTTTATATGTTCTTTGTCTGTGGTACATCTGGCTATAATTTTTTCCCAATCTGTGGGTTGTCTTTTCACTCTGTTGGTGATTTCTTTTGTTGTTCAAAAGCTTTTTAATAAGGAAAAATCGTATTTATTGATTCTTTATACTACTTCCCACACAATCTGGGTTTTGTTCATGAAGTCTCTGCTCACACCTATGTCTTTGAGATTTCTGCCTATTTTCTCTTCCAGCAGATTTAATGTTTCTGCTTTAATATTTAGATCTTCATTCCATGTTGACTTTAGTTTAGTGCATGGTGATAGACATGGAACTAGTTTTAGTCTTCAACATGTGGAGAACCAGTTTTTCAGCACCATTTATTAAAGAGGCTATCTTTCTTCCAGTGAACATGTTTGGCTACTTTGTCAAAGATAAGATGGCTGAGTGTGTTTGGAGATGTGACTGCATCTTCTATTTTGTTCCATGAATCCTCAGGTCTGTTTTTGTTTTGTTTCATCGTTTTTTCCCCCAATACCATGTTGTTTTTATCACAGTAGCTTTATAGTATAATTTCAGGCCTGGGATGCTGATGCCCCTTGATTTGCCTTTGTTGCTCAGAATTGCTTTTGCTATTCTAGGTCCTTCCTGGTTCCAAATGAATTTTAGGAATGTTTTCTCTAGTTCTGTGAGATATGTTAATGATATTTTAATTGTGATTGCATTAAATCTGTGTAACAATTTTGGGAGTAAGGTCATTTTCACTACTTCGGTTCTTCCTCTCCAAGAGCAAGGGATATCTTTCCATTTTCTGATATCTTCTTCAATCTCCTTTTTAAGGTGTTGATTTTCACTGTACAGATATTTACCATCTTTTGCGAGATTGATTCTTAAGTATTTCACTTTTTGGACATTATCATGAAGGATGTGCTTTCTGTAATTTCTCTTTCTTTGACTTTGTTGTTTGTGAATATGAATGCTGTTGACTTTTGAGTGTGGACTTTTTATCCCACTGCACTACTGAATTTCGATATTATATCTACAAGTGTTTTGGTGGAGTTTTTGGGGTCTTCAATGTAGAGTATCATGTCTTCTGCAAATAATGATAATTCAACTTCTTTCTTTCCCATCTTTATTCCTTTTATATTTTTCTTTTGTCTGTTCCAGCAATGTTTTCAAACTATATTGAATAGAAGTGGTGATAATGGACATCCTTATCTTGTTCCTTATTTTAGAATGAAAGCTTTCAGTTTTTGACCATTTATTATGATATTAGCTGTTATTTTGTCATAGATGCCTTTTATAAGATTGAGGTAAAGACCATGTATTCCAATTTTCTGTAAGGTTTTATCATGAGTAGGTGTTGAACTTTGTCAAATTGAAATAAATTGAAATTGAAATTTGAAATCAATTTCAAATAAATCAATTTCAAATAAATAAAATTTATCAATTTTATTTATTATTTCAAAGAACCAATTTTTCTGCATTTATTGAGATGATCATTTGATTTTTGTGTTTGATTCTGTTAATATAGTATATTACATTTATTGATTTGCATGTTTTCAACCATCCCTGCATCCTTAGGAAGAATTCTACTTGGTCATGGTATGTGATCTTCTTGATGATTTCCTGCATTCTGTTTGCTAATATCTTATTAAGGATTTTTGCATCACTTTTCACTAGGGAGATTGAACTCTAATTTTCTTTCTTAGTTGGGTTCTTCTTCGGTTTTGGAATCAGGGTAATTCTTGCTTCCAGGAATGATTTTGGAAGTACTGCTTTCCTTTCAGTTTCTGTAAAACCTTTCAGCATTAGTGGTATTAGTTTATCTCTAAATTTCTTGCAGAATTCACCAGTGAATTCTTCAGGGCCTGGGCTTTTCTTTGCTGGTAAATTTTTTATTACACTTTCAATTTCATTAGTTGATATTGGTTTATTTAGAATATTTATATCTTCTTGATTTAGTTTTGTCAATTCAACTGTGTCTAGGAACTTGTCCGTTTCTTCTGTTTTTCATCTCATTAGTTATTAGTAGGTTCTCATAGTAGGTATTGATGACCTCTTGGATTTCTTTGAGATCCATTGTGATTTCATTTTCATTCCTAGTTGCTTGAATTTGTGTTTTTTCTTTTCTGTTTTGAAGAAGTTGGCAAATAGTTTATCAATTTTATTTATTCTTTCAAAGAACCAATTTTTTGATTCATTGAATCTTTGTATTGTTTTGTTAGTCTCTATTGCATTAATTTGTGCTCTTACAAAGATAATTTATTCCCTCATACGAGCTTTTGGTTTTATTTGTTCTTGTTTTTCTAGAAGTTGAGATTTAATATTACACTGTTTATTTGAACTTGTTCTGTTTTCCTGATGTGTGAGTTCATCACTATAAGTTCTCTGTTAGGACTGCTTTCATCACATCCCATAAGTTTTGGTACATTGTACCAGCATTATCAATTGTATATACTGTTTAATTTCATCTTTTTTTCTTTTTTTTTTTTGTGGCACCAGGGATTGAACTCATGACCTTGTGCTTGCCAGGCAGACAATTAGGCCACTGAGCTAGATCCCTGACACTTGTCTTTTTGAGACAGGGTCTCACTATGCTGTTCAGACTGGCCTTGAGCTCAATTTGTAGCCCAGGCTGGTCTCAAACTCACAATGGTCCTCCAGTCTCAGCCTCCCAAGTGCTGGGATTACAGGCATGAGCAACCATGTCTGGCTCTGTTTAATTTCATCTTTAATTTCCTCTGTGACCCATTGGTTGTTCAGATGGGTGTTGTTTAATTTCTATGTGTTTATGTAGTTTTTGTGATTTCCTTTGTTGTTCATTTCTAGTTTCATCTTGCTATGGTCAGATAGTATGCTTGGGATCATTTCAATTCCTCTACATTTACTTAAACATGTTTTGTCAGCTAATATATGATCTACTTTGGAGAACATCCCATGTGTAGCTGAGAACAATCTGTATTCTGATGTTTTGAGGTGGAATACTCTGTAGACATCTACCAATTCCATTTGTTCACAGGTTTGGTTTAATTCTAGTATTTCTTTGTTGATTTTTTTGTCTAGTTGGTGTATCCATGTGTGAGAGTGGGGTATTAAAAGTCCCCCACTACAATTGTGTTAGTACTTATTTGGTTTTTCAGGTCAGTTAATATTTGTTTTGTGTAGTTGGGTGCACCAGTGTTTGGTGCATAAATATTTGTGATTGTTATCTCTTCTTCTTGGAATTTTCCCTTAATGAATATGTAGTGACCTTCTTTGTCTCTTTTGATAATTTTTGGCTTAAAGTTTTCATTGTGTACAAATAGAATAGCTACCCCTGCTTTCTCCTGGGTTCTTGTGGCATAGAGAATTGTTTCCCAATCTTTGACTTTTAATCTATGAATTTCTTTTTGGGTTAAATGTGTTTCTTGAATGCAGTATATTGTTGCATCTTGATCCATTCTGCCAGTCATTTCCTTTTTATTGTTGAGTTGAGACCACTTATGCTGATGGTTATAACTGATATGTATTGGCTTTTCTTTTTCATGTTGTTTCCCTGTTGTTTGTTCCCTGTCCTTCTGTTTCATTGCTGTTTCATTACTTGCCCTGCCTGATGGCTTCTTTCTTTTGGTGTTTCTGTGTTCCTGGTTTTTGTTATCTCTTTCTAATATGTCCTTTAGAGCATTTTGTAGAGCTAGTTTGGTGGTCATAAATTTCTTCACTTGTTCTTTGTCATGGAAGTATCTTTTTTCTCCATCAATTTTGAAAGATAGTTTTGTAGGGTACATCAATCTGGGTTGAAGACTGTTTTCCTTTAGGACTTGAAATACTTCACCCCCAGCTCTTCTTGATCTTATGTCTGTTTTGAGAAGTCTGCTGTGATTCTGATGAGCTTTCCTTTATAGGTGATATTTTTTCTCTAGCTGCTTTTAATATTTTGTTTTTGTGCTGAATTTCTGGAATCTTGATAATTATATGCCTTGGTGTAGATTTATTTGGGTTATGGCTATTTGGAGTTCTATATGCTTCATTAATTTTTATGTCAAATTCTTTATCCATATTGGGGAAGTTTTCTGTCATTTCTGTGAAGAGGTTTTTAATAGCTTTTGCACTGTCTCCAGTTTTCTCACTGATTCCATCAATCTTACTTTCTTTTTCTTTGCTTCATCTTGTAGCTATTGGATTGATGTTTCATGATCTCTTGCTATTTTTAAGATATCTTTCTTTTCATGATCTCTAGCTGCATTCCAATCTTCTAGATCTGATATTCTATCTTTACCTTCATTCAATCTGCTGCATATACTTTCAGTGGAGTTTCCAATCTGTATTTCTGTTTGGATCTGTTTCTTAAATTCCATTTCTCATTTATGTTTGTCATTCATGTTTTCCATTGTTTTCTTGAGCTCCTCCATTTACTTATCTGTGTGTGCTTTGATATCTCTTATTTTGATAGTTATTTCTTTTTGCACTTTAATTTTTTTCTGTGGCCTCTTCCAATTTTTTTTGTTTTTCGTTTCTGCTGCTATCATTTCAGAGAGTTTGTTGGCTTCTAATTTCCTGTATCTCTTTGTGTTCTGGACTGGTCCTGGGTGGGCTGTGTGTTTGGGATTGAATTTTGCATCTTGTTATTTTCTATTTTTTTTTTCTGTGTTGATGCTTTCAGATTTCTGATGGTAGATAGCCTTACCACTAATGTCAAGGCTTTTCTAGGAGGTATCGGTTCCTCAAGATAGCTCCTCTAACTGGTATTGCCATCCTGGGACAAAGCAGAGAGCACAAAATGTGGACCCAAACTGCTCTTACCAGCACCATCATCAGTGGGGCAATGAAGGAAGCGCTGATTGTAGACTTATACTCAGCTGATTGGCATCGCTGTCCCAGGGCAATGGAGGATGCACACAGAATGCAGACCTGCACTCTGCTCACTGGCACCACCATGCCAGGGCAATCCTTTTTAATTTTTTTGGTATTTTTGAGACAGGGTCTCGCTATGCAGTTCAGGCTGATCTTGAGCTCACTTTGTAGCCTAGGCTGGTCTTGAATGCACAATGATCCTCCTATATCAACCTCTTCAGTGCTGGGATTATAGGCATGCACCACCACATGAGGCTTCTTTTTTGTCTTATAGAGAAGAACATTACTGTTGAAAGCAGAGGTTTGGGCTTATATGAAAGATACAGAAATCTCCAAGAGTGGGTAAGAATTAGTAACAGAATCGTGAGAGATCTTTACAATTTTTGTGTAGCAAAATTTTAGTTAGTAGTGAGAGAATTCCATTGTATATATGAAGACGCTTGGAAATTTTAGAACTTTTGCCAGATGTTTTCTGTCCAAAATAAATTTAAAAATGCATCAATTCTACCCTCAAGAATTCTCTGTTAGTTCATCAAAAATAACAGTTCGTGTTTTCATTGTTTGATTGTTGGATTATTTTTTCATGCCTAATCTGTACAACTACTTTGAAGATAGCAATATGCAATATATTAACTAGCATTAATTTCCCATTATTTTGTTTTGAAATTCTGTATTGTTATCCTTTTATTGTTTTTAAAATAAAAAGAAGTTTTTTTGGTACCGGGGCTCAAACTCATGACCTTGCACTTGCCAGCCAGGTGATTATGCCATTGAGCTAAATCCCTGGCCCAAAATTTTTTTAAAAATTTTAAAAAAAGAGTTCTCACACCTCAAGGAGGAGACAGACAAACATACACGTATGTTCAATTTTCTAAATTTATACAAACTTTACTATTTACCAGGAGTGGTTCTAAGCATGAGAAATAACATTTTGACCAAGAAATAGCATGTTACAATCTAATGGAAGAAAATATACAAAAAGGAATATATTAACATAAAAATTACTAGATGATAAGAGATATGCAGAACACTAAAATAGAAAATTGTATAAACTGACAAACAATGATCGACAGCTTTATATTAAATGAATAGGGGAGGCTTCTCCAAGGTGGTGATGGGTTGAAATTTCAATAATAAAATAGTCTGCCATAGGAAGGTTAATGAGATTACAGTTAGAAAGAAGCATAAGTACAAAGGCCTCTAGGTGGGAGAAGCTAGATTTGTTCAAGGAACTAAATGGCAGCTAGTAATTACAGGAGGGAGTGGAAAGTAACACAAGAATTTTAAAATCAGGTGGTAGAATTTCAATTTTGTTCCTAGCAAATGGGAAACTATTTAATTTATACTTTTGATGGATCACCCCAGTTATTCTGTGGAGAACATACTGTTGTGGCAAAGAACAAAGGCAAAGAATACAGTTCAAGGCTATAAAACCAGTCCAGGTAAAAACTGATGAGGATTTAGACTGAAGAAGCAAAGGTGGAGATAAAAAAGCAGGTGAATATTAAAGGTTTTCTTTGTAGATAAATAAATATCTTTTTAGTTTAAAAACAAGCTGTAAGGCTGAAAAAATGGAAAAGGGTAGCTGGTATAATATTGGTCACTAGACATATACATATATAATTTAAACAAGGAACTACAAGTATTCCAAAGCTAATGAGTGCAGAATACAATGGCCATATAGGAAAAAGCATGTCTAAGATTTTCTGAGATAACCAAACAACACTGTGCAAGGAATTTGAAAGATGAACATACTTGAAAACTGGTGAGTGATACAAAGTTTGAATTTAGGCTTATATGTCAATACCCAGTAATAGAACTTTTGTCCTTTACTTACTTTTATTTTTGAGTCCTCCATAATAACAATTAATAACTATAAACTAATATTACCACATATTTAATCTCTAAAGCTATATCAAAAAATCCATAGTGCACACACAAAGTCTAGTGGAAATATCACCCATAAGAGGACAGCCCTTCAAAGGAAGGGTATGATGAAGAAGGTCACTATTACCAGTTACAGTCAATATTCTTTTGAGCTTTTATCTAGTACACTAAAACAGGAAAAAATGCTTTCAAGAGTTTTTTAAGAAGACATTCAGATGTTGGTCTCAGGTGATAACACACTGAAAATCCAAAAAAAAACTATACATAATCTTTTAAATTAAAGGCATGATTAAGATAAAGGGCACATATACTATCAACCAACAGAAAAAGCAGCAAAGAGAAAAAAGTATTTACAATATTGGGCAAATATTTAAGTACTTAGGGGAAAAATCTAATATAAATGCACTAGCCTATAACCAGAAAACTAGAAAGCTTTTTGAGGGTGACAGTAAAAATTTAACAAAATTAAAGAGATAACACAATTTTGTTTGTTTTTTCTTTTTTTTAATATTCAGAAAACTGAATATTAGAAAGATGCAAGTTTTTACCAAACTGATATATAGGTTCAATGCAATGACAATGAAATTCTCAAAAACTTTTTCATGAAGTCTGATAAGCTTAAAAAACAACAACTTTATAAGACTCACCAGTGTGATGGTTAAACTAAAGATCACTAAGTTAACTGTCAACTTGACTACATTAAGAGACTCCTGGAGAAGTGGTTGAATTGCAGGGGTGATCATCCACTGAGGTTCATTGTTACATGTGCTGTTGGAAAATGGTTCTTAGTTGGAAGTGAGTCAGTGGGGGCATGCTTTTGGAAGGTATCTCTCTCTCTCTCTAATGCTTTCTCTCTATGCCTTATGTCCTGGCAACCATGAAATGAGCAGTTTTGCTCTACCACATCATTCCACCATGATGTTCTTGCCTTGAAGTCATACAATCATAGCCTGAAACCTCTGAATCCATGAACTAAATAATCCATTCCACTGTGTATGTCAAGGAATTTGTCCCAGTAATGGGAAAACTGACCAATATTGCCAGTATATTCCTATAAAGGGAAATTAAGATCGGAGATTACAAGATGTCAGGACTTAATATAACAGTTTAACCAATGAAAATAAGCAAAATAAGTTAGAAAGCTTGTACACAAGCCATGAAGATGTAGATGACCTGTGATGGGTACGGATTAGAGGAAGCATCTCAAGTCCATGTTGTCACCAGGGATTATTTAATAAATGACGCAGAAGTATTTAATAACCACATAGAAAAACAAAATTGAATATTTACTTCATACTGTATAATTATAGATGGATTAATCACTTAAATATAGAAAGTAAAATGGTTAAAATTTATAAGAAAACATTTATCATTCTTAGATTAGATTAGGGAAGGATTTCTTGAATTTAAAAAGTAATATCATAATCATAATTTTAAAAAGATTATTGAATCAGTTATTTTAAAGTTAATAAAACTTTTCATTAAAAGACACCACTAAAATTGTGAAAACAATAGGAACTTGGAGATATGAACTTGGAGAATATATTGTAATTAAACAAAATTCCCAAGGGATTGGTAGATACAAATTTTTATATATGGTACTTGTCATATATAATAACTTCTTGAAATTACCAGATAAAAGGTGAATACTATGACAAAAAAATTTCAGAAGTCATTATCACCAAAG
The DNA here is from genome assembly GCA_004365215.1 of Cuniculus paca. NCBI lineage: Eukaryota > Metazoa > Chordata > Mammalia > Rodentia > Cuniculidae > Cuniculus > Cuniculus paca. The sequence goes on from RJWT010001524.1 coordinate 41,205, forward strand.
GAGAAATTTTTCATGTTTAATAAACATGTGAAAAGATGCTCAAACTCACTAACGATTAGGAAATTACATAAATAAAGTCACACTGAGATTCCATTTTATATTTACTAAAATGAACAAAAATTACAAAATTGAACAGTACCAGTATTGAAGAGGATACATATTAACAAAAACATTTAAAATTGTTGTGAGACTATAAATTAATACAAACATTTTAGGAAATAATTTATCAGTATCTTGTAAAATTTAGAATGCACATATCCCATGGTCCTGCATTTGCATTCATTTCTGGATATGTACCCTAGAAAAACTTACTTACATTCACCAAAAACATTTCAAGAGCATTTACCATGTTCAAAATAATGCTCTTTATGAAAGGAAAACAGTGGGGAAAAAAGCAAATATCCATCTATATTACTCAGACAGAATACCTGATACTTGTGATTTAAAGGAAAGGTTTATGTTGGCTCAAGGTTTAGAAACTTCAGTCCATGGTCAGCTGGCTCCATGACAGGAACAGTATGGCAGAAAGGAAGGCAGAAGAAGTCCGCTCAACTCTTAACAGCAAAGAAGCAGAGAGAAAGCAAGAGGAAAGGGTGGGAGCAAGAATATACCCTACCCAGTGACCTACCTCCTCCAATCAGGCCAACCCCCTAATAGTACATTCATTTATAAACCCATCAGTGGATTAATCAACTGATGAATATAGCACTCTCATGATCCAATCACCTTCTAAAAGTCCTAACTCTAAACACACAATTTTGGGGGGATATTTCATGCCTAAACCATAATGCTGTCTATGGTAGAATGGATAAATAAATGCTTGACTATTCAAAATATGATTGCACATAAAAGTAAAAAGGCATGAGCCAAACTTATTCACACCAATATACATGAATTTCAAAGCATATTGGTGAAAACAGCAAGTCCCTGAAGATAATATACCTGCATTATTGGTTAATTTTATAAAATTCTTTTGAGGAAATTTCTTTAAAATATGAATCTTTTAGTAAGCACTATATGAGCACTTGTCCTGAAATCAGAAAATTTGAATTTGCACTTAAATCTATCATTTGCTTGGTGGATGAATTAATCCAAAACTCAGTTTTCTCATCCATAGGTAATTGTAATTCAATAAAATTATTTTCCAGATTGAATAAAATGAATCCAAGTATTTTCTCAACTAACGACCTCTATGTATCACTGAAATTAGAAAAAAATTTCCCCAGCAGTAATCTATAATAAGTACACCTGTGTCTGACAATGAATTCCTACGAGATAATTTTATTTGCACTATTATCATATTAAATGGTATTATTCATGTAATTAATACATAAAGTAATAAAATAACGACTTAAATAATCATACTGAGATCTAAGCCTCAAGTCCTGGAGGAAGTATATTTCTGGATGTCCCTCATTTTCTTCATCTTATTATATACCTCTCTTCTCTGTCCCATGGAGTTTCTAGTTGTCTGTGTCCCACCTTTATGACAAGGACTTTGAGTCCAGAAACTGTATCATTCTTGCCCACCATTACTACCACGAAATCCAACAATTGGGCCTGGCATACAGTAGGTATCAACATGTAAATGAGTTAGTTTCTGAATTAAAGTTATTCAAAATTCTACTACAAAGTCCGAATTACACAAATCTTCTAAAGCACTTAGTGAAAATAACTGAATTCACAAACATGTCTAAAGAAAATTAGATTTCCTTCACACTCCTTAGATGGTTTGGTTGCTTAAAGAGTTCTTTTGGCTGACCATAATATTCAGCATACGTTCCACTAATATTGATTCAGTTCTTACTTGCAGGAGTTACTATGACAACTGATGGGGACACAATAGTTACTAAGAGATAGCACCTTTCAACAAGGTGCTTACAGTCTGGTGTGCTTGGGAACAAAACCCCAAGTTGCAATGTCTGGAGCTTGGTGAAGCACAGGATCATGTCCATGAATGGTAAACACGCCAGACAACTCTATCAGGGAGTCAGCTCTAGGGCCCATGCTTACCTCCCTGATTTTAGTACAGAAAAGGCTGCTGTGAGACACGACACAAGAATAATGGCAGAAATAGCACCAGTGCTACTGCATACTATATGATAACGAAGGAAAGACCAGTAGTCCACATATGTCTTTAATTTCTGTAATCTCATTGGTGCTTATGTGGTGGCACCCAGATCCACATTCTCAGTCCTATGATATGAAGAAGTGATCACTCACTCTGAAATCAACCTGGTTCTGAAATGTGACACTTCAGAGAAAACCCTTGGAGATTTAAAAAATCTTCAGTAATGATTATTCAGGATGATTGCAGAAAAGACTTTCTTTGTCAGTGCATCTCACACCTAAAACAAATTACTTTTGAGTTGTACCTCAAATAAAAAGGACTAGATCATTAAATGATGCTCGATTAGACTTGAAGAGTGAGAATTACTTAATGTGCATCTTTCGCACAGAGACTTGAGAATAATGGATTATCTGTGGATTAAATTCTTTGCTGTTTGTTCCAACAACCATTTTTCCCTTCCTGAGGAATGATCGATTGATTGGAAAGTAGTGAAAATGTATTATGACATACTATATAAAGCTAATGAACAATAACTAAATGCGTTCGTTGTAAGGCTTTGTCAGTTCTTGGTGCTCTTTTAACATATTTGACCATGTGTTATTATACACAGTAATAAAATTTTTATGAATTTCACAAAGAGCACATGGCTTTGTTTGTTTATACTGTTTGTTTTCCAAATTAGGTTTTATGATTAATATTCATTTTGAGATAATTATTTTCTAGCAAAAGAACAACCATAAAGCTTTTGTGAGAAAACTCACCCAATTTCAATTACTAATACGTCCTCTGTGCTGGGCCTGGAAAACATCTGATTCCTCTAGGCAGTTTTCAAGAACCCAAAGTCACGCTAATTTTGTGTTAAAATAGCATCAGTTTGTATTTCATGATCGAAATTTAGAGTCAGAAAATCTGAATTTGCGTCTTAGCTTTTCTGTGTGTTGTTTTTATTTATTTATTTAGGTTTTTTTTTTCCCCGTGTGTTAGTTTTGTGATCTTGACTAAATGATTTAATTTCCCCCAGACTCATTTTCTCAACAAAAACTTGGGAAAATAATAGGAAGCATCTCATATGTCTCTACGATGATTAAATGAGAAAACATACACATCAAAACTGCAATTTCGAACACTTGCTATGAGGCAGGTGTTGTGCTATATATATGGTTTCACTTTCACATAACATTTTGAGTTTATAGTTTTTAACATTTTTTTATTTTGGTATTTTTTACTTTGTGTTACTTTGTTTCTATTCTATATGTAAGAATAATGTAACTTATCCACTAGGTATTTTGAAGGGGAAACTAAAAAGACTGATATTTAGATGTTTTCTTTATGTGACTGTGATTTTTATGTATAGTTTTTAAAAGGAAATCCTAATGAACTACAACTTTAAATCACAGAGTGAAAGAGGAGCTTTAACACCATAGGGAGAATATTTAGAGAATCATGGAACTTAATCTCTGATCCTAGATTTGTTTTGCATTTTGAAGCTAGAACTTGGAAAAATCGTTTGACTCTGGTGGAAAGATAATTATCTTTTCTGTAAAATGAGAAGGTTGAACTAAATCATAAACATGGAATCTTTATTTTGTGCTGCTGTTTCTCTCACATCTGTAGCAATGTCTGGTCCTTAAATGACAATTAATAGATCGTATTGAATTAAAGAATTAACGTATTTTTGCAACGTATCATAGTCTACAATGATTTTCTTATATTATCATAATCAATTCTACCATGCACACTGCAAGTTTTGTTGTAATCAATAAATTTCTTTCTAAGGTAAGATTTAATAATTGAACATATAATTATGCTGATTTTCAGTGCATTATTTATTTAGTGACTGCTACTGTAGATTTCATATAGTTACATATTTGACTGGATACATTTCCTAATGGGGATTAATTGAAGATGTGTACATGAATTAGTTTTTCAAAGACTAAGTCATTAAAACTTTTGTATATAGGAGTCATGGGATATAAGTTATATTTTTATAATTTCAAAAGTCCTTCAGGATGAACTATTGAAAATAGACTGTGGGGAAGTAAGAGTAGAAAACATGGCAATCAAAAATAATGTAGGATAGAGATGAGATGACGGTGCCTTGAACTAGGATGGTAGCATTTGAGACAATGATTCTAATTAATTTTGAATTTCAATGTGGGATAAGATTTTCTGACAAAATAGACAGACTCTAGAGACAGTAGGAGTTAGGGGAAAGTCCAAGCAGCTAGAAGGATGGACATGGAGAACACAGTAGGTAGAAAAGGATTAGATTGTATGCAGTTCATGCATGTGGGCTTGTGTAAATGTGTTCATGTATGTATCTGTATGTGTGGCTAGACAGACAGGAAGCGTGACTGAATGACATTTAAAGCCGAGTCCAGTGAAGATAGTGAAGATGAGCAGACTGAGGTCAATTTAACAGAAAGAGATTAGGGAGCTGTCTTGGTTACTTTTCTCTTGTTGCTGAGATGAAATACCCGATACCCAAAATGAAGGAAGTAAAGGTTTATTTAGCTCACTATTTGTGGAGGTTTCATTCCATAGTCAGCTGGCTTCAAGGCAGGGTGACATGGCACAGGGGCAACACTTCAAGGCAGCAGCAAGCAAAAGCAGCCAGAGTAAAATTGGGGAGAGCAAGCATCTTTTCTTCCCTTATATTGTAAGCAGGGCACCCCCTACATCTCAGGTCAGATGTAGCACTCATGAAGTCTCTGTGCCCTCCTCCTGCACAGGCTGAGGATGCTACAAAATAAGGACCTTGGCCCCTTGCCCAATCGCTTAGTTAAATTTCTAAACTTTTCAAGTTGACACAATGTATCAACCACCACAGGAGCTAAGCAGGAATATAGCAAAGAAAGCCTAGATGGAATGGCCAGTGAAATTAGGACAAAGATCGGCAGAGCTCAAAATTTGGAGTCTTGAAAAGAAAAGAAAGTGTTTCCAGGAGAAACATATGATGAGTCCAATCTTTTCAAGAGGCAGAAAAAAAAAGCACATATTGAGAATTTAAAATTGGATTTAGCAGCACAAAGTTATTGTAACATGGACAAGAATTTCAAGGACGTGGTGGAACAAAAGTTTAGGAGAGAAAAGTTTGGAGTGGGACAAAAGATTAAGGGAGAGAAGAGAAGGACTCTAGAATACAAATGAGAAACTTTTAACATGACCTCTTTATCAGCAACACCATAAAAAGACCAATTATAATCAAATAAGATCTGACTCAAAATAAATAAATCAAAAATCTTTTCTACATTGGTGCCTTTCACATTTATAGCTTTTTAAAGAAAATTGTTGCTTCACCTTTTTCTATTAGGTAATTCTTTCATGATCTTTTTTGAAGAACTGTATTTTGGATTTACTCCTATTTCTGATTTTAAACTTTAATAATTTCAGCTTTTATCTTTATTACATTCATCATTATTTCTTTTGATGTATTTTGAAGTTCTTTTCTAAATTCTAATACACTCAGTTTCTTTTTAATAATTTAAATTTTCCACAGTATAGCTTTTGTTACTACCATATAATTTTGCATGAATATTTTCCTATATCAAATTTTTATTTTCATTTCCCTTTTTATTTAAATGTCTTTTAAATGTTCTATACAGGCAAGACTTTTCATTGCATCCTTTTTGTATTGAATTGTATTGTATTGAATTAATCGCATTGAATTATGACTAGAGAATGACCTGTGTAATTTCTACTTCTTAAAAAATAAGAAAAAATATCTTTGACATAATCCAACATCCTATCATGATAAAGACCCTGAAAAAATATGCATAGAAGGACCTTATCTCCATCTGATAAAATCCATTTATGACCAAACTACTGTCAACACCATATTAAATGGAGAAAAACTGAAAGCCTTCCTTCTAAAATCAAGACAGGATGTCCATTATGACCACTATTGTTCAACATAGTCCTCAAACTTTACCAGAGCAATTAGGCAAGAGAAAGAAACAAAAGGGATATTTATAACAAAAGACAAAATCAAAATATCATTATTTGCAGATGAAATGATCCTTTACTTACAAGACTAAAAAGCACCAAAATACTCCTCCAACTAATAACCAAATTCAGCAGTGTAGCAGTATACAAAATAAACACACACTACCTATAGCATTCCTATACATTAATAAAGAACTCACTGTAAAAGAAATTAGGAAAACAATACTATTTGCAATAGCATAAAAAATTAAATATTTAAGCATTAACCTAAATAAGTAAGTGAAAGACCCCTACAAGGAAAATTATATCACTCTAAAAAAGGAAACCAAGGAGGACATCAGAAAATGAAAAGGTTCCCTATTGCTGGATAGGTAGAACCAAT